>CM064569.1:4769065-4789055 GCA_032716605.1 Paralithodes platypus
CCCTTAATAAGTGGTCCATCCCCCCTCAACCGGTCCATCCCCCCTTAATAACCGGTCTATCCCCCCTTAACCGGTCCATCCCCCCTTAATAAGCCAGATAGGTAGAAATGAATTGACTTTCATTAAATAAATATAATTCAATTGTCTCGAAATCGAGGCTAGTTATCTAACGATGCCAAGACAAATATCGAGTCCTTTGTTTCAACATACGAGGAACAGAAAGGGCGTGATCCTGCTTTGCAATTCTTAAATATCCCAAGTCCATATTCTCGTAAATGTTAAAAGGGCGTTGCCTCCCTTATATTGAAATAATGTGTGTGTGTGTGTGTGTGTGTGTGTGTGTGTGTGTGTGTGTGTGTGTGTGTGTGTGTGTGTTGTTATGAAGTTTGTAATTAATAGCGCAATAAATGAAATTGTGAACATGATACAGACAAGCGACTACCTCCCCCATAAGCGAGACAAACCCGCTTACATAAAATTGATGATAAATTATTAATACAAAGATGACGCGCGTAGCATATACGATCCTAGTACACACACACACACACACACATACAGATTATACATGCAAATACACAGACGTTTACATACATACATACATACACGCACATAGACACTCACATTATACAAACTCTTACGCAATGATCTCTCTCTCTCTCTCTCTGTCTCCAATAATTTATATATGTAATTCCCCCCAATTCTCTCTCTCTCTCTCTCTCTCACCCACCACAACCAGTATAATCCCCCCCCCCCCCCCCCCCCCCCCCCCCCCGGTCCCTCCAAAACCCCCTTTTCTCCCCATAATAACCCCCCCCCCCCCCCCCCCGGTCCCCCTCCAAAACCCCTTTCTCCCCATAATCACCCCCCCCCCCCCCCCCGGTCCCTCCAAACCCCCTTTCCTCCTCATAATCACCCCCCCCCCCCCCCGGTCCCTCCAAACCCCCTTTCTCCCCATAATCACCCCCCCCCCCCCGCCCCCCCAACCCCCCTTCTCCCTATAATCACCCCCCCCCCCGGTCCCTCCAAACCCCCTTTCTCCCCATAATCACCCCCCCCCCCCCCCCCCCCCCCCCCGGTCCCTCCAAACCCCCTTTCTCCCCATAATCACCCCCCCCCCCCCGGTCCCCCCACACCCCCTTTCTCCCCATAATACTTCACCACAGAAAAATGGACCACGAACGTCGAATTTAAAGCCTATTGTTGCGGTGGTGGTGTCGACTTTTGATTTGCTTTCGGCGACTGGGCGGCGTGTTGAATGAATTTGAAACGGCTTAGAAGTGGTTGGAGCTCCTGGAATAGTGTTGGCTTGTGAATGAGTGAGTGAGTCGGTCAGTCAGTCAGTCACAAGGGGTAGGGAGAATCAGCAAGATACACGAGAAAGGAAAACGAGGTGACAGGAGAAGAACACATATAACAGTTTGCCCACACAAAGCAAGCACACAAGCATTCAGAAGCCCCAATCACTCATCAGCCCCAGAAATCAATGGCTTCACCTCAGACTTTCGAACAAGGAGAGAGCAATCCATATTCAAGGATATTCTAAAAATGACAAAATAACATAAGTGGAGATGGGCAGGACATGTAGCAAGAAGTGAGGACAATAGGTGGATTAAAGACTAAATGAATGGACCACCAGAGACGGAAAGCACGATAGGAGAAGACCAGACAGGAGGTGGAAAGACGAGATAGAACAAAACTGCAGGGTACAAAGGAGTACAAAGGAAATCAAGCAACAACAGGTCTAGTGACCCTTCTAGGCTGCTTGTCCTCCAAAATACTGAGGATCAAGTGTCCAAACAGTGATTTAGAGTGGGTAAGGGAACATTGGAAAGGGAACTACTGCCCTGGAACTAATGTCCGTGGCAGGACTAGGAAGTTTAGTAGGGGACATATGGGTTAGTAACTGAGGGGAGGATAAAATAAAGTTATTCATTTACAAACGCAGTCAATCGCGGGTTTGATGCGAGATACTTGTCTAAGCGGAGTTTAAATGAATCAACGGTGCTGCAGTCTATAACGTCTCGGGGAAGCCCATTCCACAAGTTGACAACTCGATTGAAGAAGAAATTCTTAGATTCGTGTGAGTTAAAAGATTTACCAATAATTTTGCAACCGTTTCCCCGCCTGTAATTAGATTGGTCGATAGTGAAGTACTTACTACAGTTCATATTGTCGATGCCTTTGATGATTTTGAACACTTGAATTAAGTCACCTCTTAATCTGCGCTGGGTTAAAGGAAATAGATTTAATTCTCTAAGACGCTCTTCGTATGGTTTGTTCTTTAGGCTAGGTATCATTTTGGTAACTCTACGTTGAACTCGTTCTAGCTTGTTTATGTCTTTTTGGTAATAAGGGCACCAGCATTGAACGCAGTATTCCAGAAGAGGGCGGACTAAGGAATTGTAAAGGGTTAGGATAACGCCTTTGGATTTATGCTCAAATGACCTGCCTATAAAGCCAATTATTTTGTTTGCCTTCTTAACAACTTCTGAACATTGTTGGCTCGGTTTTAGGTTACTCGATATTGTTACTCCCAGATCGGTTTCTCTGTTTACATTCTTAAGCTGAGTGCCATACATCGAATAGTTTGCTTTCTCATTTAGGTATCCGATATGTAGTACTTTACATTTATCCGCATTGAAACTCATTTGCCAAATTTGAGCCCAATGTGACAATTTATCTAGATTGTGTTGCATATCGTCAACTTGATCTTTTGAGAGTACGCTATTTGCAATTTTTGTATCGTCAGCAAATTTTGAGATTGTACAGGTGAGACCCTAATCTATGTCGTTGATGTAAATTAGAAAGAGAATTGGAAAGAGGGTGTAACATGACAACGGCTCTCTCTCTCTCTCTCTCTCTCTCTCTCTCTCTCTCTCTCTCTCTCTCTCTCTCTCTCTCTCTCACATACACTCGTAAATTACGTGTGTTGTTTTTATGTGTACCTATGTTTTACGAGCCCACCCATCCCAGTTCTTGAGAAGCAGCACGAAACGAAAACGCCAACAATGAATGCAGTAACACTGAATAAAACTGATTAAAACTGAAATAAAACTGAGTAAAAATCAATGAAACTGAATACAACTAAATAAAACTTAATAAAACTAAAGGTCAAAAGGTACACTCGGGCAAGGAAGTATCTGCACCCTTACGCTGATCATCTGATGTGTACAGCTCGGAAAGGGTTGGCACCTCTGCCTGCAACTACAGTATATCCATGTGTCAGAGACGATCGTCTCTGACACATGGATATAGCTATATATACCGAAAAATTTACAAATTTATCTTGAAGGGGGGTCTAGGGGGTGTTTTTCTAAGCTTGATGGAGGTCTAGGGAGGAAACTAAAAAAATATATGAATAAATGAATTAATAGACCAAACAAACGGCCAGCCTCCCCTTAATACTGAATATACACTCACAAGCCATAATTTGCATACATCCCTTATCTTCACAGTGCAGTTAAACATATCCTACTGGAATTTATTTGAGCGAGGGCAGTTAAACAGTCAGTGTTGAATATAATAAGGAAAGAAATAAGTGTGTACTAAACTGGTAGAAGCTGTACATCAATATATATCACTCTGCTTGCCCACCCCAAATGACAGGGTGGGTGGAAATTATCGCTTAGGGGCGTACACTTATTTTGATATAGGTTAATTCAGCTTGGGTTCACTCTACATTCTATAATTCTACACTCTACATTCTATATTTCTACACTCTACATTCTATATTTCTACACTCTACATTCTACACTCTACATTCTATATTTCTACACTCTACATTCTATATTTCTACACTCTACATTCTATATTTCTACACTCTACATTCTATATTTCTACACTCTACATTCTATATTTCTACACTCTACATTCTATATTTCTACACTCTACATTCTATAATTCTACACTCTACATTCTATAATTCTACACTCTACATTATATATTTCTACACTCTACATTCTATATTTCTACACTCTACATTCTATATTTCTACACTCTACATTCTATATTTCTACACTCTACATTCTATATTTCTACACTCTACATTCTATATTTCTACACTCTACATTCTATATTTCTACACTCTACATTCTATATTTCTACACTCTACATTCTATATTTCTACACTCTACATTCTATAATTCTACACTCTACATTCTATAATTCTACACTCTACATTATATATTCTACACACTCTACATTCTATATTTCTACACTCTACATTCTATATTTCTACACTCTAACATTCTATATTCTACACTCTACATTCTATATTTTCTACACTCTACATTCTATATTTCTACACTCTACATTCTATATTTCTACACTCTACATTCTATATTTCTACACTCTACATTCTATATTTCTACACTCTACATTCTATATTTCTACACTCTACATTCTATATTTCTACACTCTACATTCTATATTTCTACACTCTACATTCTATAATTCTACACTCTACATTCTATAATTCTACACTCTACATTATATATTTCTACACTCTACATTCTATATTTCTACACTCTACATTCTATATTTCTACACTCTACATTCTATAATTCTACACTCTACATTCTATATTTCTACACTCTACATTCTATATTTCTACACTCTACATTCTATATTTCTACACTCTACATTCTATATTTCTACACTCTACATTCTATATTTCTACACTCTACATTCTATATTTCTACACTCTACATTCTATATTTCTACACTCTACATTCTATATTTCTACACTCTACATTTCTATATTCTACACTCTACATTCTATATTTCTACACTCTACATTCTATATTTCTACACTCTACATTCTATAATTCTACACTCTACATTCTATATTTCTACACTCTACATTCTAAATTTCTACACTCTGTATATTTCTACACTCTACATTTCTACACTCTACATTTCTACACTCAACATTTCTACACTCTACATTTCTACACTCTACATATTTATTTCTACACTCTACATTCTATATTTCTACACTCTGTATATTTCTACACTATATGTCTACCTAAATGGCACAAAAGGACTTACAATCGCAAAACTAATAAGGCGAATGTTTGAAAATCTCAAAAAATAATGACTCAAAAAAAGCAAGAAGGGGATCCAAGAAAAAAAAAAAAAAAAAAAAAAAAAAAAAAAAAAAAAAAAAAAAAAAAACCCTTTAAGGCGAAGTAAGCCAGGCATAAACAAAAGATCGTCCGGAATCGACCGAGTCGGTCAATATGCAAATAAACATGATTGCTTCCTTGCGTATCATGGCCTTGAAGATGTGGGGTGCAATTCTGTAGTATGTATCTGAGTGCAATTTCCTTGATCCATCTTTCCTTCATCCTATGACTTAAACGGCTTTTTCTGGACCCCTTCTCCCTCATTTTTACCCCCATTAGCTTTAAGATTTTAAGACGTTCAAACCATTAGTTTATCGATTGTAAAACCTGTCATACCATTTAGGTGTCGATTTTTTTCCTAGCTCTGTCACTCTTGGATTTGGGGGGAGACACTCGTTGTTACAGTCAACCTGCCTTTTGTCTCCTTTATCCACACAAGGAAAAAGTATCGGGATGCCATTCTGCAATAGGTATCTGAATGCAATTATGTAGTAGGTATCTGCAAGGGAGTCGATTCGTGTAATAAACGTGTTGATATGGGAATGGCGGTGTGAGATTTGTGTATCGGAATCTTTTTCATAGCTGTTGTTTGTGTACACAAACATTATATATATATATATATATCCCACCCCTACTCTGTGCAACTCTCCAACCCAAGAGTGAAACGTTACTCTCAAACTTTCTTCTACTCAACAGCTGAGCTCTGGAACTCTCTACCAGAATCAGTCTTTCCCTCTTCCTATGACTTAAATTGCTTCAAACTCCGTGTGTCCAGGCATTTTGGCTCGAACGTCCCTTGATTTTGGCCCTGTCACTCTTTCAACTATGGGGGAGGCACTCGCTATAGGCAGTTGTGCCTTTTGCCTCCCTCAATCACATAGAAATAATATATATATATATATATATATATATATATATAGTATATATATATATAGATATATATATATATATATATATATATATATATATATATATATATATATATATATATATATATATATAATTATATATATATATATATATATACTGTATGTGTGTGTGTGGGTGTGTTTATTTACTGTCAGCTGGATAAACACACGAGTAATGGTGGTCGCCGAACTATAAAAACCAACTGTACTTCTGAGAATAAAGACATTATATCTAAATTATCCCTTAGGTGGTTTCCTGTTTTATTCAGAGGAAGTTTAATGCTTTCATAACGTTATATAAAAGTTTAATTGTGTCAAAGGGTTAAGGGGAGATCTCCACTTGAGGGATTTTTTTTCTTGACCCCTTTCTCCCTCATGTTTAGCCCCATTGCTTTTGATATTATAAAACGTTTGCCCCATTAGTTTAGCGATTTTAAGAACTTTCACCCCATATTAAGACCTTTCGTGCCATTCAGGTGTCATTTTTATCCTGGCGAGCGATAGCGAGCCTGTAATTTAAGAGGAACCGGCCTTCGGCCGGGACATTTTTCTACCGAAAAATGTACAAATTTATCTTGAAAGTGGGTCAAGGGGGTGTAATTTCAAGCTTGATGGAATTCTAGGAAACACACTAAAAACCTCCCCTTAAAGGTATGTATTCCTCTCTCTCTCTCTCTCTCTCTCTCTCTCTCTCTCTCTCTCTCTCTCTCTCTCTCTCTCTCTCCCCTCTCTCTCTCTCTCTCTCTCATCTCTCTTTCTCCCATATCTCTTTCTCTCTCATACTGTTGCCAGGTTATGGAGGGTTGTTGGTATATACTTATTGTTAATCCATACCACTTTCAATGCCGGATATAAACTCATAAATTATGTACGCCTTTTGTCTCCTCTATGTGTCCCGTCTTCCGTATGCAAGCAAAGTGTAGGTTTAAAGTACACTTTGTGCACCCCTTTGTGAGAGAGAGAGAGAGAGAGAGAGAGAGAGAGAGAGAGAGAGAGAGAGAGAGAGAGAGAGAGAGAGAGAGAGAGAGAGAGAGAGAGAGAGAGAGAGAGAGAGTGTCGAACACCAAAAAGTGTTTTCTTTGCTGAATAAACAAAATATTATAGCCAAGCAAATCTTCTAAGACTAAAATATCCTCTCTGCCTCCTGCTTTGTATATGTGAAGATAAAATAATATATTCAAGCTCAACGTAGAACACCGATGAAATCTGATCTATTGAAGTTGACATGGACAAAAAGATATATAAGACAATCAATATAATCTGATCTGAAGCAAACCAAAATGAAATATCAACATCAAACACCAATACAATCATATATCTTGTAGTTAACAGGAAAAACAAGTGTTAACATCATACATCAATAATATTAAAATGATCTCTTGAAGAATACATAACAAAATCTCAACATCGAACACCACAATAATCTGATATCTCGAAGTAAACAGAAAAAATACATCTCAACATCGAACACCAATCAAATCTGATCTCTTGAATTAAACAGGAAAAGAAAATATCAACATCGAACACCAATGAAATCAATCTCTTGAAGTAAACAGGAAAACAAATCTCAACATCGAACACCACAATAATCTGATCTCTTGAAGAAATCATGAACAAATATTAAGAAAATATAAAATAAAAACTGTAATGAGAGATGGCCACAGGCTCACCTTTGCATGGATCCTTCCACGTTGGATATTGGGGCCAGAATAACACTAGGCATTGTACATGACCACACAGGGACGCCACCACCAGGAAGGACGCGCCCTCCGATAACACCTCCACCGCCCCCGTCGCACTACCGCAGGAGGCTCGTTCGCTAGCCACTCCACCACCGCCGGCGCCGCTACTCCCTGGGGCCACCAACTCAGGGACATAGCTACGATCCCCTTCTTCAGCTCAACACGGGGGAGTTTTCAAGTAACGGGTTTGGTCGGCTGAGATCAATATAGCAACACCAGCAGAAAGACATAGCGAATGATCCTTTTTTTTCTTCAGAACACTAAGGGAGTAACTTCGCGTGCCTGATTTAGTCCCTTAAGTTCACTATTGGTATATGAAATCACTGACTTATGTATAACTTCTTGACATATCTATAATTTCTCCAAAAGCGCACTTGGTCGCACGAGAACAATAATAGAACATCCACTCGGGGACATAAACGATCCCTACGTCAGATCTCATTAGGGCATAGTTTCAAGTGCCGTATTGATTAATAACATATCTGTGACACACCCGTCAGATCATTGATAGAATAGGTTTGTGTGCCAGTTGTAATTCCGTGATATCATTAATGGTGTGCTAACTTACTGACGACATTGCAATGACACCACCATTGGAGGACAAGCAGCCTAGAAGAGTCACTAGACCTGTTGTTGCTTGATTTCCTTTGTACTCCTTTGTACCATCACATCACTAGTAGAAAACAAAGAGTGCCCGATTTCGCTTCCTTAGGATCAGAACTTTTCTTTTATCGGTGTGACATCGACTTCGGCCTCTGAGATACAACTTTTACATAAAATTAATTGCTTAGATTGCCAAATTTTCTCCCCTGGATTAAAATCATTATTCCGGACGGTGTGAAATGGTGTGCGAAATCAGGGACATAATGTAGCCGCAAGATACACCTCTCAGATCACTAAAGAAAGGGTTTAAGAGGCTGTTTGATTCCCATAGGATCAATAATCTTCCTTCGGGCAGTGGGACATTGTGGGTGACTACGGTGTACATAATTTTATGGAACAATTCTGACATTAGGATGAAACATTTTGAGACATTCCCATTAGCCATATGCGCAGTCATTATTTTCCGTTAATCAATGTTCACTCTCTCAGTGTACCAGTTATTTCTGCAGGCAATTGATCTTATACCAATATATTTCAGTTCAATATGGTATAGCTTAGAGTTTGATTTGAAAATTATGAAGTGAGCTGCTAGTTACTGAGTTAGCTGATAGTTATTGTAGTCATAACCTTGACCCCTTAACTTCTTATAACTCGAAATGAATGTAAGCAATCGGGCTGAACGTTTCTATCATTTGGCAAGAGTCCCACCAGGAAATAGGTGTGGATATTTACAGCCCGTTTGCTCTAGGCCCTTTTGAGTTACAGAGAGGTCAGGGATCGAGATGATTGTCAAGTTCGTTGGCGCTACCTATAGTAACTTTCCTATGGCGTAAAACAGAATAAGAACAAATACAAACAGAAGTCATCGAGTTTGCTTTCCGGTAGGTCGTGAACTAGTTTCAAGAACGTCTAAAAATTACGACAGTTAGCCAGTTACGGGTTAATATATCATGAAATGTTGAGTGCCTGTTTTCCCCTAGCACGGTGTCAAACCGGAGCAATTTTGTTTGAAGACTTGAATGGGTGCGAGGAAGAATACGCGAAAATTAACATGAAATAGCATTGTTTTGACCATTTCATCCCTTACAAATACATAATTTCAACTATACACCATTATTTTATCATTACGCGGAAAAAATAGTCATTATTTTTGGCCATTTTTTAACTTTCAAAGACGAAATTTGAACTATAACCCACAATTTTATCATTACATTTTCAATAATAAAGACTAGAAATAATGGACTCGACTTTCGTTCGACACCCTGTGGCCCCTGGAGTGCTAAACAAAACATTAATGGCATGATTTTCCTAGAGCGAGAGAGAGAGAGAGAGAGAGTAAATAAGGGTGAAGTAAAAGATTATAATAAGAATGAATGAAGTAGAGTGGTTGAGCATGCTAGAGTGTGAGTAAATCGGTGAGAGAGAGAGAGAGAGAGAGAGAGAGAGAGAGAGAGAGAGAGATAATAAAATAAGGGTGAAGTAAAAGATCATAAGAATGAATGAAGTAGAGTGGTTGAGCATGCTAGGGTGTGAGTGAATCGATGACATGCATTAGACAGAAAAGGAAAGAGAGAGAGAGAGAGAGAGAGAGAGAGAAAGAGAGAGAGAGAGAGAGAGAGTGAGAGTGAGAGTGAGTGAGAGAGATATAGCTAGATAGATACATATGTATATATAGAGAGAGTGAGTGAGAGATATAGATAGATACAGAGAGAGAGAGAGTGAGTGAGATATATAGATAAAGAGAGAGAGAGAGAGAGAGAGAGAGAGAGAGAGAGAGAGAGAGAGAGAGAGAGAGTGAGTGAGAGAGATATAGCTAGATAGATACCTGGTACATATGTATAGAGAGAGAGAGAGAGTGTGAGAGTGATTTAGAGATATAGATAGATACAGAGAGAGAGAGAGAGAGAGAGCGAGAGAGAGAGCGAGAGCGAGAGCGAGAGAGCGAGAGAGAGAGCGAGAGAGAGAGAGAGAGAGAGAGAGAGAGAGCGAGAGAGAGAGAGTAAATCGATGATATGCATTAGACAAGGAAAGGAATGCTACCAGGTGACAAAACAACACTAATTATTTAAAGATAACAAAAGTAAAAAGAAACTAGACAAACAATAAATGTAACAACTGATGGAGGTGTGGTGAAGAATGTAAGGGGGGGGGGGGGTTGTTGTTGTTATTTTGGTCTATTTATTTATTTATTCATTTACATTTTAGTTTCCTCGTTAGACCTCCATCAAACTTTAAAAAAACACCCCCTTCGAGATATACTTGTACATTTTTCGGTAGATAAATTTCCCGCTCCTCCTAAACTTACAGACTTGCTGTCGTTGGCCAGGAAAAAATCGACACCTAAATGGGTAGAAAGGTCCTAATAATGGAAAAAAAAAAAAAAAAAAAAAAAAAAAAAAAAAAAAAAAAAAAATATATATAAAAAAAAAAAAAAAAAAAAAATGGGGTGAAAGGTCTTAAAAAAAAAAAAATCGCCAACTAATATTAGGAAGGAACGTCTTAATATTTCAAAACTAATGGGGATAAACAT
The DNA here is from genome assembly GCA_032716605.1 of Paralithodes platypus. Taxonomy (NCBI): domain Eukaryota; kingdom Metazoa; phylum Arthropoda; class Malacostraca; order Decapoda; family Lithodidae; genus Paralithodes; species Paralithodes platypus. The sequence continues at coordinate 4,779,975 of CM064569.1, forward strand.
AAGGGAGAAGGGGGTCCAGAAAAACGCTATTCCACCTTTAAACAAAAATAACGACAGTAAAAGAGTAACAAAGTATGGAGATAAATTTGTGCATTTTTCGGTAGGGAAGTGGCCCTGCCTAAAGTAATTTACTTCTAAATTGGAAATAAAATCGACACCTAAATGTCAAACTAATAGAACTAATGTCTTACAATATTAAACTCATGGGGCTAAACATGAGGGGGGAAGGAACCAAGGGAGCCCCCCCCCCCCCCCCCTTAACCACTGTTAATCCGATGTTAACTTCGTATTTCTGTTTTAACAACCGCCCGATGAGTTTTATTCCATTTACAAGAGGCTTCAAGTAATCTTAATCTATAAATGTATTGTAGTTAAATCACTAGGGATGTAAAATAAATAATGTTTTAATGCCGTGTGTGTGTGTGTGTGTGTGTGTGTGTGTGTGTGTGTGTGTGTGTGTTATCAAGTACAGTCCAGTCCAAACGTTCTATTCCACCTCCATAGTTCCCATCTTCCCCATCTCTCTTTGAACAATGAAATGTATTAAGCTTGATGGAGGTTCGGCGAGGAAACTAAAACAATAATATATAAATAGAGAAACTAGTAAATATACCCTACCTACCCCCTTATAAATGCCCGCGGCTGTACAGTCGCCCAAATAAGTGAAGTCGCGGCAAAAAGTATATTTCGATCAAGAACACTTTAATATTCATAGTTTCGAGTGAGATATACTGTACAAACATGTTCCTCTCTGTATACACCCTATTCAACATCTGACAGACATTAATACAGCAAACAGCGAGCAAAACGTAATGACAGCGGAGACACGATATATTTGGCCAACTGTACAGTCGCGCTAATAAGTGATGATTCGGCACTAACTTTGTTTTGATCAATAATTGGTATCAACACTTTCTAAGGCTTCATGTCTTCCTATCGAGTGAAATATACAACATGTTCCTACAATTACCTACCGTATTCAACATCTGACAGACATTAATACAACACACATCTAGCAAAACGTAATGACAGCTGGGACTGACTTATTAGCGCCACTGTAGCGTGTGGGGAAGTCCGGTCGGCTTTGGGTGGTTTGACAGGTATCAGATATCAGGTATCAGGTACGTCAAGAGTACACCTATGGATCTATGGCAACAACCCTAACCCGACACAGTCACTTGTTAGACTGTGTGTGTTATATTGTGTGGTGTTTGTGTGTGGTGGTGTTTGGGGGAGTTTGGGGGAGGGGGGGGGGTAGGGGGGGGGGGGGGGTTGCAGGGGATGCGTGTCATTGGTATGAGTCTTTCTTATTCCTGTCTCTCCTATTTATCTATCTATCTATCTATCTATGAATCTTTTCGTATTCTCCTCCTCTCTTGTCTCTCTCGTCTCTCACCTCTCTCGTCTCTCTCATCTCTCTCTCTCTCTCTCTCTCTCTCTCTCTATCTATCTATCTATGTATCTATCTATATGAGTCTCTCGTATTCTCTCTCTCTCTCTCTCTGAATATTATATATATATATATATATATATATATATAAGCTAATCATCTTGGAACTAAGGCATTATGATAGACTAATACTAATAACGTGAGTATATACACACAGACAATGACGATATACAGTATATACACACAGACAATGACGATATACAGTATATACACCGACACTTTACGCTATACAGTCTAGTACACACAGACACGACGATCGTAGCAGTATATACACACAGACATTGACGGGATATACAGTATATACACACAGACAATGACGATATACAGTATATACACAGACAATGACGATATACAGTATATACACACAGACAATGACGATATACAGTATATACACAGACAATGACGATATACAGTATATACACACAGACAATGACGATATACAGTATATACACACAGACAATGACGATATACAGTATATACACACAGACAATGACGATATACAGTATATACACAGACAATGACGATATACCGTATATACAAACAGACAATGACGATAATACAGTAAATATAACCTACATACACTGAGAGAATATACAGTATATACACACAGACAATGACGATATACAGTATATACACACAGACAATGACGATATACAGTATATACACAGACAATGACGATATACAGTATATACACACAGACAATGACGATATACAGTATAATAACCCCAGACAAATGACGATATTACAGTATATACACACAGAACAATGACCATATACAGTATAGACACACAGACCATACGATATACACACAGAACAAGGACGATCTACTGTATAAGACACACATACAATGACGATAATTACAGTATATACACACATACAATGAACGATATACAGTATAACACACACACAGACAATGACGAGATACAGAACCGGTATGTCCAAAAGCATTTAGTAGCTCACTGGTTGGGGTTCACTCGATATACTTCACAGGGGTCAACGGATATTTTTTTCAATCTTTTCTCTCCTTTTCTCTCTTTCCTTGGCTTGTATCCATTCGGCCTCATTCAGACAATTCAGCGGCCAAACCTTTATAAAGAACGATTAAGACGTTTAATTCCCCATCCATTGTCGGCTTTCTACCTGGCGAGCAGTGTATGGAGAAATCCGGCCGTAGCCGAGAACATTTTGGTACTATATCTAAAAATTTACAAATTCAGACTTGCTGTCAAAGAAAAAACAAAAACTATTCTATATGGCTCGCTACCAGCGTAAACGCTACTACCACGCTACCCGCCCGCCATGACCATATTGACACCTGGATTGGGTTTAAAAGTCTTAACACCGTATGGCTGAATGGTGCCGCAATGGTAGACAAGCCAAAGAGAGAGGGAGAGAAAGAGAAAACAAAAGCGAGGTGGGCTCCCTTAAAGTCAATATAAATATGATATCTCTAGTAGCAGTTGGCCACCAATAAATGATGTCACAGGACCGAGTATATTTCGATCAATAAGTACTTGGTATCGGCACTATCAAAGGTTTAAATAATTGGTATCGGCACTATCAAAGGTTTAAATAATTGGTATCGGCACTATCAAAGGTTTAAATAATTGGTATCGGCCCTATCAAAGGTGTAAATCAATCTTCAGAGTGAGATATACAACCATGTTCCTATCTAATCCCACAACATTTCCAACACGTTAACAGACATTAATACAGGACACAGCGAACAAAACGTAATGGCCGCTGGGACACGACTTATTTGACCAACCTGTCCATAGCACCCAACCATCCCCAGGAATAATTGCAGTCCACTAGTTATATTCTACGCCTTAACCCTTCCCTACCGGCGACGCCTTTTTTACTTTATTCTGGCTACTCTTAGACGATGTTATGCAGTTTAAAAGGACCTCCAGCAAGTAACAGATTGCGAACTATCCCACTTAACTCATTTTACGACAACATATTTTTTTTTTAAAGCGGCATTAATTCGTCTTAATATATAGCTACATACCTTCAAAAGACGTTACGGTGATATGTTTTCACCATTTTTTCTATTTTTTTTAGTTGATTAATCATTTTTTCTAGTTTCCGTCCTCTAGACCTCCAGCAAACTTTAAAAAAAAAACTCCATTACATCCCCCTTCTCAATTAATTTGGGTAGTGTTTCGGTAGAAAACTTTCCCGACCGAAGGCCGGTTCTTACCAAAATTACAGGCTCACGAACTATGGTTTGCCAGAAATCGACAGCTAAATAGCACGAAAGGTCTTACCTATTGAACAAGGAAATGGGACGGAAGTTGTTACAATCGACAAACTAATGGGGCAAACATCTTAAAAAACGGGTCGTGCAAGCTGAAAAACTAATGATGCTAAAACATGAGGGCGAAGGGGATCTAGAAAAACCGACCCACCTCCCCTTGAACTGTGCCTCAAAATACAACACACTGAATATGCCTCCCTAGGAGCAATATGCCATGTTTATACATAGATCACTTGACAATTTTTGTTTTTTGTTTTTTTTTGGTTTTTTTCTATATTCCAACTTACACTTCCTCTCGGGCATAGGCTTAGAGCCTTAATTCAGTCCGCTTTACAATGAACAGTGAACCCGGTGACGGTCTTGTTTCCAGTCTAGGGAGTGAGACCATGTGGAACACGTAGATTACAGACGAGCCACCTGCCATTCTTGACTTCACATGAGGCACGGTGCTCACTCATGGCCCGAAACGACCCCATCTCTGAAGCCGCCTCGTTTCCCGTGCTTCACCATGTCTCACCCCCTAAACACTCGGACTCTCACACTTACACACACACACCGCCACCTGTTTAGCAGATAAACTCACCATGGGATTATATAATATAAGTGGGCTTCCTTCAATCTTCCATTAACCCTTTCTACTGCAATCCCGGTTACTATTTCTTGTGTTTGTATTCTAAACTAAATATAGACGATGGTGTGGGCAGTTTAAGGGGAGATCTCCACTTGATGGACTTTTTTTCTTGACGCCTTTCTCCCTCATGTTTTAGCCCCATTGTTTTCCAAACATATGTTAAGACATTTCGCCCCCATTATTTTGACGATTTTAAGAACTTTCGACCCATTTCGCTCAATTTTAAGACCTTTCGTGCTATTGAGGTGTCTATTTGTATCCTGGCGAGCGACAGCGAGCCTGTGATTTAAGAGTAAATCGGCCTTCGGCCGGCACATTTTTCTACCGAAAAATGTACAAATTTATCTTGAAAGGGGGTCAAGGGGGTGACATGTTTAAGATTGCTGGAGGAGTAGGAAGCAAACTAGAAACCTCCCCTTAATGTAGAGCTGTCGATGACCTGGACATAAGATTAAATTGATAACATTTGTCAGTAGCTGTAACCAGAAAAGTAATATATACTTATATCATATATGCATTCATACATACATACATACAGACACGAACATTCAAGTACATAACTACATGCAGTACAACTAACTCCTACATACATACACATATGCATACATCACTAATACTTAATTACCGGTACATAACTACATTCTGCAAAATTCATACATACATACACATATATACATACATACATGCATTTATTCACAATACATTACTTACATTCAGTCCATACACACACACATACATACACAGAGAACAATGTGCTTCCTTGTACATTTATACCTGTGTTTATAAATCTATCTTCCTTAATCGATAGACTAGCGTGCGTATACCGTACGTGGGCAGGGTTACCAACGCAAAATAACGCTAGATCCGTTCCCAAAAGTCGCTAGATAGTAAATATATGCCGGAAATCGCTACACTTACGCCACAAACTCTACAAGATCGCTAAAAATAGCCCTAAATCTACAGAACACAGCTAGATTTCATTCGCTAGAGAAATAATTGGACCGCTAAATCCAAGTAAATAACCTCCTATATCTAGCTAAAAATAGCTAAATTGTCAACACTATGTAACGTGTATGTGTTAGCTTAGTTCCCGTGTGGCGGCCCAGTGTATGCGCCCGTGTGTGTACATGTGTGTGTGTGTGTGTTGATGTTGGTGGTGTGTGTGTGTGTTTGTGTGTGTGTACGGTTCACAAACCCTTTCTGTACTGGGGACGTTATTTTCATCATATTCTGATTCTGGCAACTATTAAACTCATTTAGGGGAATATGTCCACTTGAGAGATTTTCTTTTTCTTTTTTCGTGACCCCTTTCTCCCTCATGTTTAGCCCCATTGCTTTTTTTAATTTTACGACTTTCTCCCCATTAGTTTACCGATTTTATTTTAAGAACTGTCATTCACCCCATATTAAGACCGCTTTCGTGCCATTCAGGTGTCAATTATATCCTGGCGAGCGATAGCGAGCCTGTATTTTTAATAGGACCCGGCCTTTGGCCGGGAAATTTTTTCTACCGAAAAATGTACTAATATATCTTGAAAGGAGGCGAGGGGGTGTAATTTAAGCTTGATGGAGGTCTAGGGAACGCCACGAAATACCTCCCTTTAACCCTTTGAGTATCAGCTACGTGTGCTATATTTAAGTCTAGCTATATTTAGACGATATTGTCAATCTTATGAAACACTTGATCTGTGGTATATCAAAAAAAGCGTGGGTTTACACATGTGAAAGCCTTGTTAGTGCTACAGGTCCTTCCGAAACTGAATGCAATCGCCTAATAGTGGCCAGCCGCGGCCTCAAAATGACGTCCCTGGTACTGAATGGGTTAACCCTTTTTTTGTTCTACCACAGATCCCTCTTCCACTGCCAAACATACGTCTAAATATCGCTAGAATGGTTTTACAAAACACGTCGCCGTAACAGAAGGGGTTAATTGCCGTAAACACGAGGTCGTTTTCACCCCCTTTCATAACACTCTAAACCCCATTATACACAAAGCCCATACCATTAACCCAATTTATCTCTCTCTCTCATCTCTCTCTCTCCCGTCTCTCTCATCTCGCCTCCTCTCCTCCCGTCCTCCTCCGCTCTCTTCCTCTCTCTCTCTCTCTCTCATCTTCATTGTCACAGCTCTCTGCCGTGCATGAAAATATGAAGTTGCCAACTTGTGTGTTCCATTGATCAGATGAGAGAGAGAGATATAGCGAGAGAGACAGAGACAGGGGTGGGGTGAGAGAGAGAGAGGGGTGAAAACAGGGGGGAGGGAGTAGAGAGAGATGAGAGAGAGAGTCTAGAGAGAGAGATAGCGAGATAGAGAGAGAGATAGCGAGATAGAGAGAGAGAGAGAGAGATAGAGAGCGAGAGAGAGACGCGAGAGCTAGAGAGGAGCGAGCGATCTAGAGGGAGAGAGTAGAGAGAGAGGAGGGTATAGTTAATTCGTGTACCAGGTTGTCCTATATAGAGAATAGAGATGCTGGCTTTTTTAATACCCACATCTAGCCCGTCAACACAGCAACAACAACACCAACTCAACCACCCAGACCGCACCCCCCACGTGGGGGGGGGGGGGGGTGGATGATGATGAGCCGGTTGACGCGCTGTTTGGAGACCTGTGTGATTGCTGTTCCCCCCCCCCCCCCCCGTATTAACATCATTATTTTACTGTTTACTCCCGTGTTTATTCCCGATGTTAGACCGTATTTAAAAGCATTATCTTTAAATGGCTGATATCTAAATTTTGATAATTACACAAATGTCCATTTAAAGACCAAATTACTCATGCCTTTAAATGATAATTACGAACTGACTTATCAATGCATAATCGAATGGCCCGGTAATGAATAATTACGGCCAAACATATATCATACCTCGCCACATTCGAACCTCAAGTGTCAGACGCATGCTTTCCTAAATGTATCGGAGATTTATAAGGCTCCATGACTAAATTTATCCAGTTCATATATTAAAACAATATACAAACCAAAACAGGTACGACACAATGAAGACAAAACCAACAACTAATCAAATCCAATGTGTGTAAATTAACTATTGATGCAACATATATTTTTGAAATAAAAGAAGCACACCCCACCACATAGAATAGGAGATATTGTTAAGAGGAGGTTTTTAGTGTGTTTCCTGACGTCATCAAAACTTGAAATTACACCCCCTTTTAGATACATTTGTACATTTTCGGTAGAAAAATTTGTTACATTTTTTCGGTAGAAAAATGAACCCGATCGAATGCCAGTTCCTCCTAAATTGCAGGCTCGCTTTCGCTCGCGAGGTAAAAATTGGCACCTAAATGACACGAAAGGGCTTAAAAATGACAGAAATGGGGTGAAACTTCTTAAAATCGCCAAACTAATGGGGCGAACGTCTTAACACATTCAAAAGCAATGGTGCCTGAACCTCATGGAGAAAAGGGGTCAAGAAAAAAAATAAAATCCTCAAGTGGAACTCGCTCCTTATTCATAATTTGTTTATTGAAATAACCCGTTACTCAGGTGTAACCCCAGACCTAACTGATAATTAATTGGCACTCGGCTACATAATAATATAATTAATTGGCACTGCGGCTACATAATATCATAATTCATGGGCCACTCGGCTACATAATAATCATAATTAATTGGCACTCACTCGGACTCCATCATATCATACTTTATTGTGCACCTCGGCTACATAATATCATAATTAATTGGCACTCGGCTCCATAATAATCAGAATTAATATGTCACTCGGCTACATATCATAGCATAATTAATTGGCACGCGGGCGTACATAATATCATAATTAATTGGCACTCTGCTACATAATACTCATAATTATTTTTGGCACTCACGCTACATAATATCATAATTCATTGGCACTACGGACTACATACTATCATAATTTAAGTTGCACTCCGCTACATAATATCAGAATTATATTGGCACTCTCGCGGCTACATACTATCATAATTAATTGGCACTCGGCTACATAATAATATAATTAATTGGCACTCTCTCTCTCGCTTACATAATATCATAATTAATTGGCACGCGGCTAAATAATATCATAATTAATTGGCACTCGGCTACATAATACCATACTTCAATTGTCACTCGGCGACATAATAATATATTGAATTGGCAACTAGACGGCTCACATTAAATACCATAATGTAAGTGGCACTTCGGCTACATAATAAATAAGTAATTGGCACCAACCTCGGCTACATAATATCATAATTAATTGGCACTCGTGCTACATAATATCATAATTAATTGAGCACTACGGCTACATAATATATAATTAATTGGCACTAATCCGGCTACATAATATCATAATTACTTGGCACTCTGCGTCTACATAATATCCTATTTAATTGGCACTCCGGGCTACATAATCTCATAATTAATTGGCACTCGGCTACATAAATATCAGAATTAATTGGCACTACGGCTACATAATAAATAATTTAATTTGGCACTCGGCTACATAATATCATAATTAATTGGCACGCGGCTACATAATGGCATACATAATTAATTGGCACTCGGCTACATAAAATATCATAATTAATTGGACAACTCGGCTACATAATATCATAATTAATTGGCACTCGGCTACATAATATCATAATTAATTGGCACTCGGCTACATAATATCATAATTAATTGTTCTAGATTATTTCAATGATAGTTGGACAAATTTGCTTCATGGCACCAGAATGCAATCGATTTTAAACATAATACCACG
>CM064569.1:4789155-4811655 GCA_032716605.1 Paralithodes platypus
TCTAATGGATGTTTTATTTTGGCAGAAGCGGGGATCTAATGGCTGTTTTATTTTTCGTTTGATGGAGGTCTAGGGAGGAAATGAAAACAAAATAAAATTAAAACACAAAATATATATAAATATACGAAATAATCGCCTTAAGGGGAGATCTCCACTTGAGGGATTTTTTTTCTTGACCCCTTTCTCCCTCATGTTTGGCCCCATTGCTTTTGATATTATAAAACGTTTGCCCCATTAGTTTAGCGATTTTAAGAACTTTCACCCCATATTAAGACCTTTCGTGCCATTCAGGTGTCGATTTTATCCTGGCGAGCGATAGCGAGCCTGTAATTTAACAGGAACCGGCCTTCGGCCGGGACATTTTTCTACCGAAAAATGTACAAATTTATCTTGAAAGGGACTCAAGGGGGTGTAATTTTAAGCTTGATGGAGGTCTAGGGAACAAACTAAATACCTCCCCTTAAACATAAACCCTTCCCCCTTAAACTAATAGACAGGGTATACTAACAATTTCCCTGGTAAAAAAATATAATAACTGAATATCTCACTGGACAATAAGACGTTTCCGAGTGTGTTGTGGCTTGTGTATTCTATTTCTCACCGCGGGGGAAGATAAAAACAGAAGAGAGATGAGAAATTCGGGGCACAGAGGCCGAGTTTTACGCCTCCTGGGTTCATATGTCAAGTTGACGCGCCTCTCTCTCTCTCTCTCTCTCTCTCTCTCTCTCTCTCTCTCTCTCTCTCTCTCTCTCTCTCTCATAAAGGAGGGGTGACTTTTAATGTGATTTTCTCTCTCTCTCTCTCTCTCTCTCTCTCTCTCTCTCTCTCTCTCTCTCTCTCTCTCATAAAGGAGGGGTGACTTTAATGTGATTTTTTTTTCTCTCTCTCTCTCTCTCTCTCTCTCTCATAAAGGAAGGGTGACTTTAATGTGACTTGTTTATATGGAGATAACTATGTACAAAGGAGTACAAAGGAAATCAAGCAACAACAGATCTAGTGACCCTTCTAGGTTGCTTGTCCTCCAAAACACTGAGGATCAAGTGTCCAAACAGTGGTTTAGAGTGGGTAAGGGAACATTGGAAAGGGAACTACTGCCCTGCCACTAACGTGGCAGGACTAGGAAGTTAGTAGGGGACATAAGGGTTAGTAACTGAGGGGAGGATAAAGTTATTCATTTACAAACGCAGTCAGTCGCGGGTTTGATGCGAGATATTTGTCTAGGCGAAATTTAAATGAATCAACGGTGCTGCAGTCTATAACGTCTGGGGGAAGCCCATTCCACAAGTTGACAACTCGATTGAAGAAGAAATTCTTAGATTCGTGCGAGTTAAAAGATTTACCAATAATTTTGCAACCGTTTCCCCGCGTGTAATTAGATTGGTCGATAGTGAAGTACTTACTACAGTTCATATTGTCGATGCCTTTGATGATTTTGAACACTTGAATTAAGTCGCCTCTTAATCTGCGCTGGGTTAAAGAAATAGATTTTATTCTCCTAAGACGCTCTTCGTATGGTTTGTTCTTTAGGCTAGGTATCATTTTGGTAACTCTACGTTGAACTCGTTCTAGCTTGTTTATATCTTTTTGGTAATAAGGGCACCAGGATTGAACGCAGTATTCCAGAAGAGGGCGGAAAGGATTGTAAAGGGTTAGGATAACTTCTTTGGATTTATGCTCAAAGACCTGCCTATAAAGCCCAATTATTTTGTTTGCCTTCTTAACAACTTCTGAACATTGTTGACTCGGTTTTAGGTTACTCGATATTGTTACTCCCAGATCAGTTTCTCAGTTTACATTCTTAAGCTGAGTGCCATTCATCGAATAGTTTGCTTTCTCATTTAGGTATCCGACATGTAGTACTGTACATTTATCCGCATTGAAACTCATTTGCCAAATTTGGGCCCAACATGACAATTTATCTAGATTGTGTTGCATATCGTAAACTTGTTCTTTTGAGAGTACGCTATTTGCAATTTTTGTATCGTCAGCAAAATTTGAGAGTGTGCAGGTGAGACCATCATCTATGTCGTTGATGTAAATTAGAAAGAGAATTGGTCCTAGTACCGATCCCTGGGGTACCCCGCTACTTACATTGGTCCATTTAGATGCCTTACCGTTTATGACTACCCTTTGCTTTCTGTTGCTGAGCCAATTTTCTATCCATTTTCACACACCGTCTTGTACCCCACGCGCTTTTAGTTTTAGCAGTAACGTTTGTGGGGAACTTTGTCAAAGGCCTTTTGAAAATCAAGGTATATAATATCTACAGCTTTACTCTCATCGTAGAGGTTGAGGATATCGTGGAAGAAGTCCAAGAGGTTTGTTAAACAGGAACGTTTTTTACGAAAGCCGTGTGTTGAGTATCTTTAAGTATGTTATTTTCCTCCAAGTGATTTACGAGTCTGTCTCGTATGACCGTTTCTAGCATTTTACATACAACTGAGGTTAAGCTAATTGGACGATAGTTACTGGGTAGGGATTTGCTGCCTTTTTTGAATATCGGTGTTACGTTGGCTAGCTTCCACTGATCAGGCATAGTTCCAGACTGCAAGGATTTATTGAATAGTAATGTCAGTGGTTTGGAGAGCTCATTCTTAGCTTCCTTTAGAACTCTAGGCGAGATTGTATCAGGTCCTGGCGTTTTATTTACCTTGAGTTTATCTAAACAATTCAATACTTCTCTCTCTGTAACGGTGTAATGTGGTAGATGTTAGAATCTCTCTCTCTCTCTCTCTCTCTCTCTCTCTCTCTCTCTCTCTCTCTCTCTCTGTCTCTCTCTCTCTCTCTCATAAAGGAAGGGTGACTTTAATGTGACTTGTTTATATGGAGATAACTATGTGGTAGATGTTAGAATCTCTCTCTCTCTCTCTCTCTCTCTCTCTCTCATAAAGGAAGGGTGACTTTAATGTGACTTGTTTATATGGAGATAACTATGTGGTAGATGTTAGAATCTCTCTCTCTCTCTCTCTCTCTCTCTCTCTCTCTCTCTCTCTCTCTCTCTCTCTCATAAAGGAAGGGTGACTTTAATGTGACTTGTTTATATGGAGATAACTATGTGGTAGATGTTAGAATCTCTCTCTCTCTCTCTCTCTCTCTCTCTCTCTCTCTCTCTCGCTCGCTCTCTCTCTCTCTCTCTCTCATCCTCTTCCTCTGTTCCCTCTTCCCCCAGTCCTCTCTCATTCTCCCCCACCCACTCCCTCTCCCTTCCCTCCCTCCCTCTCTCTCCCAATCTCCCATCGCCAAATTCACGGGAAACTAGCGTAACTTGAGCGTCGCACTTTTCCGGGGGACGCTGATTACCAAGTTCCCGGCAGCGAACTAAGCCGGCCGGGTTTTTACACACATAATAAATACCCGGAAACTTGGGAGCAGCGGCGGCATATCGATTCTTTAAGGGGAGATTTCCACTTAAGGGACTTTTTTCTTGACCCCTTTCTCCCTCATGTCTAGCCCCATTGTTTTTGAGATTATAAGACGTTTGCCCCATTAGTTTGGTGATTTTAAGAATTTCCGCCCCATTCTGTCAATTTTAAGACCTTTCGTGCCATTAAAGTGTCTATTTTTTCCTGGCGAGCGATAGCGAGTCTGTAATTTAAGAGCAACCGGCCTCTGGCCGGGACATTTTTCTACCGAAAAATGTACCAATTTATCTTGAAAGGGGGTCTAGGGGGTGTAATTTTAAGTTTGATGATAAAGTAGGGAACAAACTAAATACCTCCCCTTAAACCCCTTTCTGTACCGCCGACGTCTATTTAACTTGATTCTGGCTATATTTAGACAATTGTGTGCAGATTAAGGGGGTAGGGACATATTTCTACCGAAAAATATACAAATTTATCTCGAAAGTATTTTTTGTGTGTATTATGAAAGCTTGATGAAGGTCTAGGGACGAAACTAAAAAATATAAATACAATTAATTAAATATAAATAATGTCAAAGAAATTATCAGTGTTATTCTTGTTAAAATATTTGTTTAACCTGGCGGAAAGCTTACCTCTACCAAATAATACCTTGATGGACACGTGCCAAGCAGCTGTGCTTCTGTACTGTGAGGAGCCCCTGTGATACCTATGTGATGCTGGCGTGCGACCTCCTGCGATCCCTGATTATTAATGGTTCGCAGTCTAATCGCAGGCTTGGTCGGCGACAAAAACAGGACTTCCCCGACAGTCGTATGGGGCGCGCAGGTCACACCAGGCTGCAATAAGTTTGGGTATACATGAAATTTGCACAGCGAGCTATACCCCTCTACCATGTCGTGTTGCTGTCGCAATGAATTGACGCAACTCACTCACGGACAGTTGCAACATCTGCTCCGAAGGTCGCAACATGCATGCGCCATTATTTTGAAGGCGGCGAACCATGTGGCTCTTGTTACCAAATGACCTGTGATCGTTGTGACCATCAGGGCATTAGTTGCACCTTTGGTTACACTGCTGGCCACCCAGGTCACGGGTCACTGGGACCTGGTTGCGTTCTCATTGTGACATGCCCTGACACAATGCTGTGATGGTCGCAGAGTGACACTGCAGCAGACACGTTGCAGGTAATATGTCGGGTAATATGTAGATGCAATGCGCAAAGCCCCAATGAACGTCGCAAGAGGTGCGTGCAAAGCCCCAATGAACGTCGCAAGGGGTGCGTATCTGGGTCGTATCTACCTCGGAGCGCGACGTAAGTCCGTCACACCTGCAACGCAGGGGCGTCGGAGTGTGTCATAAGGGGCGCGCCATATGACAAAGAACCATAACAAATTTTAAATTTGAATGTTGCGATGGTCGCCACAGGGTCCCTGCATGCCTCAACTAGGTCACAACTATATTTTATTCGCTGTAAGTAAGCGAGAAATCATGACCTCTTAACATCTGTAACTCAAAAACGACTTGAGTAATCAAGCTAATATTACTACCATTTTCGAAGAGTCAGTCGAGGAATAGATATGAAAATTAACAGCCAATTTGCTCTAGCCCTTTTTGAGTTACAGAGGATAGAGGTCATGATTTCTCGCCTACTTACAGCGAATAGACTAGCCCGACTAGTTCGCAACTTATGCACTACCAATGACCCGAGGACCAAGCGACACACCCCGCTCGACTTGTGACATTAAGGGGAGGAAGACCATTTTTCTGGACCTCCTTCTCCCTCAAGTTTAGCCCCATTTGTTTTTATTATTATAAAACGTTCGGGACATTAGTTTGGCGATTTTAACACTTTTCGCCGAATTTCGTTGGCAATTTTAAGACTTTTCGTCGATTATTTCCTGGCGAGCGATAGCGAGCCTGATATTTTAAGAGGAAACGGCCTTCTACCGAAAAATGTACACATTTATATTGAAGGGGGGTCTACGGGGTGTTTTTCTAAGCTTGATGGAGGTCTAGCGAGAAAACTAAGGAATATATGAATTAATAGACCAAAAAGAAAAAACAAAAAAAATTCTGTCTCCCCTTAGTTGGTCACCACAAGTTGCGTCATTTTCGCCCCAAAAAAGCATATATTTTTTTGGTCGTGGAAGAGCGCATATTATGATAGGGGACTCACTCTCACTCTCTCTCTCTCTCTCTCTCTCTCTCTCTCTTCCAACTACCTAGTCCTGCCACGGACATTAGTTCCAGGGCAGTAGTTCCCTTTCCAATGTTCCCTTACCCACTCTAAACCACTGTTTGGACACTTGATCCTCAGTGTTTTGGAGGACAAGCAGCCTAGAAGGGTCACTAGAACTGTTGTTGCTTGATTTCCTTTGTACTCCCTTTGTACTCTCTCTCTCTCTGGTCTACAGCTAACCATCTCGTTCCGGGTGTGAAATATCCGTCCCCCCCCCCCCCCCTCCCCCACGCCCTCCCCTCCCCTTCCTTCAACTTAAACCCTCCACTCTTTTGCAGTTTTTTGGGGCGTGACGTAATTCGGTGCGTCCTCCCCCCAAAAGTTTTTCCTCAAGTTTGGAGGCTGTGTCATATACTGTTTTCTCTCTCTCTCTCTCTCTCTCTCTCTCTCTCTCTCTCTCTCTCTCTCCTCTTAATATCGTTTATTTTTTTTATTTTTTTTTTTTTATTTTAGCTCCCCACTTAAGCAGCTTAGGAGGAACACTTCGGGATATATCGCGGTTTTTTATTCCTTCGCGCGTGCGCGCGCATGTGTGTGTGTGTGTGTGTGTGTGTGTGTGTGTGTGTGTGTGTGTGTGTGTGTTCATACCCAAAGCAGATGAAGATAACCCCTTTATTATGCATGGTACCAGGGGAGACGGTCGTTTTTTCTGGTCCCCTTTCTCCCTCGTGTTTAGCCCCATTATTTCTTAGATTTGTATACGTTCGGCCCATTTGTTTGGCGATTTTAAGACCTTTCGTCCTATTTCGTTATACATATTAAGACCTATCGTGCCATTTAGATGTCGATTTTTTCCTGGCGAGCGATAGCGAGCGTGTAATTGTAAGAGGAGCCACATTTTTCTACCGAAAAATGTACAAATTTATCGTGAGGGGGGGGGGGGGGGGGCGGCTAGGGGATGTTTTTTCTAAGTTTGAGGGATGTCTAGCGAGGAAAACTAAGAATTTATGAATTAATGAATTTATAGGCAAAACAAAAATCAATGTCCCCTTAACCCATTCAGTACGAGGGACGTCCTTTTCATCATATTCTGGCGACTATTAGACGATTTCATTTATCTTGGGAAGGACCTCTAGCTAATGATATGGCTTCAAAGCATCCCAACCAACCCTTTCAGGTCTACAAACAATACATAAGATCAGTTATGGAATACGCAAGCCCGGCCTGGGCTTCTAACCTAGCTGAAATACATCATAAGACCTTACAGACTATTAAAAATAAAGCCCTGAAAATCATCACAGGATGCACAGCTACGACACCCACAGATCCCCTACATCAAGAAACCAAAGTCCTCAAAGTCAAAGATCATCTAGACATGAGAGGCACACAATTCCTGGCAGCAGCCTCCACAAATCAACACCACCCACTACACTACATGGCAACACACCCACAGACACCAAGAAATATAAAAACAACACCCAGCACACGCTATCACACACAAATACTGTCTTCTCTCCCTCCCTGCCCACCCCAAACCAACTTCCGGAAGCACATCCATACTCATATCACTCGCCGTTCCATCCACTCACTCATAGACAACACGCAGCTGCAAGCACGACCTCCCGATCTCCATCCTTCTGAATCCTCCCTTCCTCGCGAGGACAGAGTCCACCTGGCCAGACTGAGATGCGAACACCATCCAGCTCTTCTGAGCTATCAGAAGAGACTGGATGACTCCGTCGTCGACACCTGCCCGGGTTGTAACACAGCACCCCATACCATTAAACACATCATAGAAGACTGCATTTCACACAACCACTTACGCCAACAACACAATTTACACTCTCTGAGAGCTCTGTGGGAAAGCCCGACCGTGGCCATGGCCTTCCTTAAGGACTCGGGGCTGTTCGGCCAGGCAGCTTAGGGAACATCAACAACCCTTTTAACTACCACAGATCCTTCCCAAGCTGCATAATACCGTCTAAATATAGCTAGCATAAAATATAACACACGTCGCTGGTGGTGATGGGCTGATCTATCAGAGTGAGAACTGAGCGATCTCTGCCATACCCATAGCTTACTCTGACTGTTCCTTTTATTTATATATTTTCTAGATCTCGAGTGACGGCATCTCTTCCGTGGATTGACCTCCCAATCTACCAAGATTGGAAGCCAAAGCGTCACATTTTTCCTTTGCCCCTCAACTTTCTCTTCATAATTGCTGAGGGGCACAGGGCCCTGGGTGGGGCTTTGGTTTCCCGGGCGTTTCCTCACCCTCCCCAGCTCCCCGCCATGGAGTGGCTTCGGTCACCCAGGCTTTATTGTGGTCGGCAGGGAGGGTTCTGTGGGGGCGCTCGGTTATGGCCTTGGCCTTGCTCGGGGTCTTGGGGCTGTTCGGCCAGGCAGCTTGGGGAACAGCAACAACAACAACAACGCCGCTGGTACTCAAAGGGTTAATACTAAATAGTCTCGAACCAAAAATATTTATATATCTATATAATTCCAGACACCAACATACGATTATATTCATCTTAGAAAACACCACTCGTAATGCAGGTATTGACCTTATCTATGCCCTATTCCAAGTATGTAGGCCAAAACGATTAAACATTATCCTCTATAACTATTATATTCCCAAGTACATCTTAAGAAATAAAGGTCAATGTTTGTCTGTTTGTCAGTTACCCGACCTTTGTTACTAAACTCCTCCCACAGTTTTGGTGCCAGGTGGGAGTGTGGGGCACCGTTGGAAAGCCCAGGCTTTGGAGATGGTTTTAGGCGAGTTTAGTGGAAATCAGAGACACTTTTGTTTAATAAAATTTTCGGCAGAACTTATGTAGTATATGAGAGCGATTTTGTTTTTAAAACAATGGCCGTTTGGGGCAGAAGGAGGCCTCCGATCGAAAAGGTGTATAGAACGAAAGTTGTTCGCAGCCCCCCAAAATGGGGGTACGGATGAGGTCAGATCCAAACTCGGAGGTCATTTAGCGGCCGAAATCAAGGTCGCCGTTTAATGAGGCACAGGGAGGTCGAGGCCGGTGATTATGGTAGTAGTAGTATTTTGATGATTGTGGTAGTAGTGATTGATGATGGTGATTATGGTAGTAGAATTTAAACCCGGGCAACGCCGGGTACCCCTGCTAGTACAGTATATATCCAAGTTAGAAGAAACCCTCTATTAACGGCTATACGGTGTTCCCGATCCCCCTTCTCCCTCATGCTTAGCCCCATTAGTTATGAGATTTTAAGAAATTCGCCTCGTTAGTTTGGCGATTTGAAGACCTTTTCCCCATTTGTATCAATATTAAGACCTTTCGTACCATATAGGTGTTGATTTCTTTTCAGGTGAGCAACAGCGAGCCTTTAAATTAGGAGGAGCCGGCCTACGGCCGAAACATTTATCAACCGAAAAATGTACCAATTTATTTCGAAAGAGGGATCTTGGGGATTATTTATTTTAAGTTTGATGGAAGTCTAGGGAGGAAACTAAAAATATATATAATAAATACAACAAATAAATACAAAAATTGTCGAAACAATTACTACCCATCCCCCATAAGTAACGAAAACCCGAAAAAGCTACAAATTGAAGCTGTCTATGTGTCAACAGTATTTTTGACAGCCACTGTACATACTTACCCCCAACGTATCCTCACCCCTCGCCTGTATACGCCTTCGTACTCCACGCTTACCTAGAAATAAAGAGAGGTATACGTTAGACAATTTGGTGCAGCTGAGGAAGGATCTGTCAACACTCTTGACCACTAACCTCTATAACTAAAAAACGACTAGAATAATTCAGCCAATATGTCTACCATTTGGGAAGAGTCAGTCAGGGAATAGGTGTGGATATTTACAGCCCATTTTGTCTACCATTTGGGAAGAGTCAGTCAGGGGTGGATAGTTACAGCCCCTTTTGTCTACCATTTGGGAAGAGTCAGTCAGGGAATAGGTGTGGATATTTACAGCCCATTTTGTCTACCATTTGGGAAGAGTCAGTCAGGGAATAGGTGTGGATATTTACAGCCCATTTTGTCTACCATTTGGGAAGAGTCAGTCAGGGAATAGGTGTGGATATTTGCAGCCCATTTTGTCTACCATTTGGGAAGAGTCAGTCAGGGAATAGGTGTGGATATTTACAGCCCATTTTGTTAAGCCGTTTTTTGAGTTACAGAGGTTAGAGGTTGCGATTTCTGCCCCCCCCCCCCCCCCCCCCCCCCCTAGAATGAACGGACTATAGTAAAAAGGGTTATGCGAGATAGTTGGAAGCCCGGTTAGTGCTGGAGGATCTTTTGCATGTATTCATTATTTTGCTAGTTTTCTCCCTAAACCTCTATATAAAAAAAACCCCAAAAAAAAACACAAAACATTCATTAGATCCCCCTTCTAGATTAATTTGTACATTTTTCGGTAGAAAAATGGCCCGGCCGTAGGCCTGTTCTAAAAACATTACAGGCTCACTATCGTTCGCCGAAAAAAATGACACCTAAATAGCACGAAAGGTCTAAATATTGACGAAAACATTGGACGAAAGGTCTTAAAATCGACTAACTAATGGGGCAAACATCTTAACATCTGAAAACTAATGGGGCTAAACATGAGGGAGAAAGTGGTCCAGAAAACCGGCCCATCCCTCCTTATACCGAATAATATCGTCTGATAGCAGCCAGAATAGAGCTGAAAAGGACGGCACCGGTACAGAAGGGGTTACGGGGAGGTGGCCCATTTTTCTGGTCCCCTTTCTCCCTCATGCCTATCCCCATTAGTTTTGAGATTTTAAGCCGTTTGTCCCATTAGTTTGTCCATTTTAAGACCTTCCGCCCCATTTCCTTGTCAATATATAGACCTTTCGTGCTATTTAGGTGTAAAAAAAAATCCTGGCGAACGAGAGCGAGCCTGTAATTTTGGAAGGCCGGGACATTTATCTACCGAAAAATGTACAAATTAATCTAGAAGGCGGATCGAATGGATGTTTCTTGAAGTTTGTTTGATGGAGGTCTAGGGAGAAAACTAGAACCAATATTTAATAAATGAAAAAAATAAAAAAAATATTGAACAACACCCTTTAATTCAGAATGTGGCACGTTATTACCTCTGGACCGCTGATGTTCAATATATACATCATTATTTATAGTCAATATATACATTCATTATATGCCATTGTCACCAGCCAGTTAACATTTATATTGGGTAGGAGTTCAATAATTACACATGTCCAGTTCGTTTTGGTTGTGCAGTGACAACTCAAACACAATTAAACCTATTTGTGACCATCGGAAACACAATTATACAACAATACATTATACAACAATACATTATACAACAATACATTATACAACAATACATTATACAACAATACAGATACAACAATAAATTATACAACAATACATTATACAACAATACATTATACAACAATACATTATACAACAATACATTATACAACAATACATTATACAACAATACATTATACAACAATACATTATACAACAATACATTATACAATACATTATACAATTATACAACAATACATTATACAACAATACATTATACAATTATACAACAATACATTATACAACAATACATTTTCTATTCTACTCTATAAACTCAGGCCCAATCCCCATTTTTCCTTTTCTTTTTCTCGTCCTTTTTTGTCCTTTTTTTTTTAGGGGGGTGGCCGACTCAAGACAGAGCCGGAATAGGGACAACACAACAGAAAACAATGAACACACAAAGCTAAAATACAAATTCACACAATACACGATCATAGTATTAATAACAATCATGTTTCCTAATTCATATTCTGGGATATCTTAACCCTATTAGGTGCAGGGCGGCCCAATTTGGACCCTCCCTGATATACTCCATTAGCTTGGATATTTTAAGACGTTTCACCTCATTAGTTTGGCGATTATATGATGCTTCAACCCAATAAGGTGTTGATTTTTCCTGGGCGAGAGATAGCGAACCTGCAATTTGGGAGAAACTGGCCTTTGACCGGGACGGTTTTCTACCGAAAAATGTACATATTTAGCTTGAAGGGGGTCTGGGGAACGTTTTTTAGTTTGAAGGGGGTTTGGAGAGGCGTTTTTCCAAGTCTAGGGGTAAACTAAAAACACATTGTTCGAAAATGTCTAAAACAATTAAAACACTCGATAATAATTTAACACAATATCATAATAACCCCCGAGACGTTGCACCAGATAGTGTTAAGGGTATACATCTCACCGAAGCTGGAATCGCCTACAATGCCAGTCTCCATAAGAAGAACGTGACCAACATACCCCCCCTGGCCCTTCCTCTGATCCAACCCCCAGAGGCCGCCCGGGACACACACACACACACACACATACTTTCACACACACACACACATATGCTTTCACACACACACACACACAAATACTTTCACACACACACACACATATACTTTCACACAAACACACACACACACACAGAAGACCACACATTATCACACAAGGACGAACGACCTTAACTACCACTATCTGTTCCAACGTCTTGTGGACGTGGGCGGGGTGGGTGTGGTGGAGGTTGGTGGTAGAGGACGTGGGCGGGGTGGGTGGTAGAGGACGTGGGCGGGGTGGGTGGTAGAGGACGTGGGCTGGGTGGGTGGTAGAGAACGTGGGCGGGGTGGGTGGTAGAGGACGTGGGCGGGGTGGGTGGTAGAGGACGTGGGCGGGGTGGGTGGTAGAGGACGTGGGCGGGGTGGGTGGTAGAGGTGGGCGGGGGGGGGTTGTGGTGGAGGTGGGCGGTGTAGGTCACATATGTAAATGGTGACAGTTGTGAGTTATGGGCGGGGTCATCACTCATA
Source organism: Paralithodes platypus (assembly GCA_032716605.1). Lineage (NCBI taxonomy): Eukaryota > Metazoa > Arthropoda > Malacostraca > Decapoda > Lithodidae > Paralithodes > Paralithodes platypus. Next base: position 4,801,523 of record CM064569.1, read on the forward strand.
GTAGGGCGTACTGGAAGGGGGTGGGGGGAGAGGGGGCAGGAGAAGTGTGGTGGGGGGGGGGGGGAGGTTCTCGTCTTCGTATACAATGATGATGTGCTGTTGAAAGAAGAACATAGGCAATAAAACAAGTGCAACTATCGAATAGCAGAGAAACCCATAATGAAGGAAAATGATGTTGCAAGAATATTGTGTTATGGCGTAGTAGTAGTAGTGGTGGTAGTAGTAGTAGTAGTGTTGAAGTACCGGTACTATTAGTAGTACAAACTATTTTCTACGTGTATGAAGGATACAAAGGAGTGTCTCCTCCAAAGCCAAAAGAGTGAAAGAGAGCGAAATTCTATGGACGTTGAGGTTAAAAATGCCTGGAAACACGACATTAGCAGCAGCAGCAGTAGTAGTAGTAGTAGTAGTAGTAGTAGTAGTAGTAGTAGTAGCAGCAGTAGTAATAGTAGTCGTAGTAGTAGTAGTAGTAGTAGTAGTAGTAGTAGTAGTAGTAGTAGCAGCAGTCGTAGTAGTAGTAGTAAGGCATTAGAAACACAAAACAAATTGTGGAATGGCGAGGAAGCCTAAAAAACTAACGTATATCAGTAAAATGGTTATATAGTGACAGCATAAGACCTCCACAATGAAGCAACTTGGTTGAGCCCGAGAACTTTCAGTCTTCTACTGTACTTCTCAACTTGTTCTTCCTCTGCCCAATTGCTCTTCTTTCCTACTTTACTCCAGCCATCTGGTCTGGTCTTGGGCCGTGTTTAGCCTTCTGATTCCTCCTGAGCCCTATTTGATTCGAGGGGAGTATTTATGGACCTCCCCTGTTTCGCTCCATAAGTTTGGAGATTTTAAGACATTTCAATCCAGTAGTTTTATTTTTGTTCTATTATTCTATGTGTATGAAGGAGACAAAAGGCAGACTGCCTGTAATGAGGGTTTCCAAACAGTGACAGAGAGCCAAATTCAAGGGACGTTTGCGTCAAAATGCCTGGACACACGATGTTTAATTTATGTTTAAGTAATAGGGTGAAGGAAAGACTGATTGAGGGAGAGAATTCGAGTTCACTTGTTGTGTAGAAGAATGATTGAGAAAATTTGCCAATTCTTGGATTGGAGAGTTGGACAGAATATGAGTGGGACTGTTTTGAAAGGCGGGTGCCTCGCACTAGCCGCAAGGGAGGGGGTTTGCACTGAGATACCTCTGAAGAACACTGATTGTTATAATAGCGATAGAAGAGTGAAAGAGATGCACCATTGCGGCATATAGAAAGAGTTTGTAGGGAACTAGTAAGAGGAAGTTAGTTGATGAGGCGAAATACTTTTGACTCTACTCTTTCGAGAAGTGCGGTATGGGTGGAACCTCCCCACACATGTGAACAATACTCGATACATGGCCGTACTGTGTCCCTATACAGAACAAGAAGCTGTGCGGGGGTGAAGAACCCACGTAGGCGGTTGAGCACACCTAACTTCTGGGAAGCTGTTTTAGCAAGAGTAGTAATATGATCTTGCTAAGAAAGGTTGGATGAAAAAGAGACACCAAGAGTAATGAAAGAAGATGAAGGGTTAATTTGTGTATTTTTCAAGAGCATTTGATAGCCTTGTGGAGGATTGCGACGGGTAGATAGAGGGAGAAATTGGTCTTGGAGGCATTGAACATAACAAGATTCTCCCTGTCCCAATCAGAAATCATTGATATATCAGAAGGTAGGCGTTCCATGGGCTCGTCACGCAACCTTTAGCATGATTGCAAGCTTGGTTATTGTGAAAAACTAGTTGAATAGTGTTAACCCTTTCACACATTTATGACGCAGAGGTTGCCAGATTAGCAATAAGAAACAGAGTTCTCTCACCCTTATGATTATCGTACCTCTCCAAAATTAGTGTTCTGCCCACAGCTAACTCAAAGACAACTGCAAAGGTTGCAGTAACTAAACTAAAGGTTTCTAAATACCCCTGATGGTAACAAAGACTTTAAAGTATCCCCAATAGGCTCAAAATCGCGTCATATGTCGGAGAGGGTTAAGCCGGTATCACACAAGCGCATTTTCCCTTAACATTTTCCCTCAACACTGGTCTGGCAGCTTATGTCAACATTAAATATATTACAGCTACCCAAATGCATCTATCATCAGTCTAGTTTCCGATACCAGTGCAAAATATCCCAGAAATGTTGCCAGCAAAATATTGATCATCGAATGTTGACTATAAAGCCTCTCGTGTGATACCAGTTTTAGATAGAGTCATCAGCCTATGAGTGGATGGGACTAGAGGTACAGTTGAAGAGATCATTAAGGGGGTCACCGGCTTTTTTTTTATCTTTCTCTCATTTTCTCTCTTTCCCTGGCTTGTATTCATTCGGCCCCATTCGTCCAACTGTTTTAAGACGTTTATCCCCATCCAGGTGTCGATTTCTTCCTGGCGAGCGATAGCGAGCCAGCATTGTATGGAGAAATCCGGCTTCGCCGGAGAAATTTTTCTATCGAAAAATGTACAAATTTAGCTTGCTGTCAAAACAAAAATATATATATACTGGCTCGCTACCGCTCGCCAGGAAAATATTGACACTTGGATGGGGGTAAACGTCTTGAAACAGTAGGCTGAATGGGGCCGAATGGATACAAGCCAAAGAGAGAGGGAGAGAAAGAGCAAAAAAGCGAGGTGGGCTCCCTAAATGAATATTACAAAGAAATCTGGCGACAGTTCTTTTGGCGATAATAAGACGCTTCACCCAATTTAGATGTCGACTATTTTATCTGGGCGAGCGATAGCAAGCCTGGAACTTAGAAAAACAATCGGGGGAGAGGAGAGAGGGGGAACACTGAGGGGGGGGGGGGGTGGGGTTATGTATGTTTCTCCAGCCCACCTCCCGCCCACCTCCCCCCCCCAGTCTATCGTGTTCCTCCCCACCCCCCATCTACCACTCCCCTCCTCCCCTCCCCCCATCTACCACTCCCCTCCTCCCCTCCCCCCTCCCCCCACACGTTAATGGGCCAATACATATTAAGTAACCCCCCCCTTTCCCCTCCTCCTCTCGCCCCCCCCCCCCCCACCTCTCTGCCCTGGCCCACGTCAATAGCTCCTTTGTTGACCTAAAATTAAAGGAAGATCGCCCCCCCCCCTCTCTCTCTTTATAACCCCCCCCCCTCTCTCTCTCTCTCTTTATAACCCCCCCCCCCCGCGCTTCCTCACCCCCCGATGAATAACTTAGTACCGGTTGTGATATTTATAGGGTGGAGGGAAGGGGGGGGGGGGGGGAGGAATCTGTTGTCTTAAGTTGGGGGGGAGGAAGGGGAGGGGTTGTGTGTGTGTGTGTGTGTGTGTGTGTGTGTGTTCTAACCCTATCTAGTGCCGGGTGGATTTTTATGGAACCGGCCTGTTTCGCTCCATGGGTTTGGAGATTTTAAAACGTTAACACCGATGTTTACGGCACCAACTTCCTTAAAGCCTGAAACTCGCAAGTGGTCAATTGAGGTACCAAAATGGCGTGGATAAACAAAGATGGCCGCTCTCTAGGGTGTACCAAGGAGCCAACCAAGCCCCTCCTTGCACCAACCTCATCAAATATTTTTAAACCTCAAAATGGATTATTCGGTCCACCTAATTTCACCAAAAACAGGAAAGACAAAAATCGATATTGGCGATGGTAGTGGAAGGCAGAAAGAAAACGGGTAAGAGAAGACACAACAAGGGAGATTAGGGGGTACACTTATATTTTGAGGTACTTAACCCCTTCATATATTTATTATACTTTTTTGTTTACACAATTAACCCCTTCTGTACCGGCGACGTCTTTTTTACTTTAATCTGGCTACTGTTAGACGCTTTTGTTCAGTTTAAAAAGGGCCTCCAGCAAGTAAAAGGCTTGGAACTATCTCGCTTAAGGGGAGGTATTTAGTGCGTTTCCTAGACTTCCATCAAGCTTGAAATTACACCCCCTTGACCTCCTTTCAAGATAAATTTGTATATTTTTCGGTAGAAAAATGTCCCGGCCGAAGGCCGGTTCCTCTTAAATTACAGGCTCGCTATCGCTCGCCAAGACAAAATCGACACCTAAATGGCACGAAAGATCTTAAAAGTGACAAATGGGGCGAAAGTTCTTAAAATCGTCAAACTAAAATGGGGCAAACGTCTTAAAATTTCAAAATCAATGGGGCTAAACATGAGGGAGAAAGGGATCCAGAAAAAAAAATATCCCTCGAGTGGAAATCTCCCCTTAACCCTTTTTACTACCGTCGATCCTTCTTAAATAACTGCACAACATCGTCTCAACATAGCTAGACTACAATTGTAAAAAACGTCGCCGGTACAGTCCAGTCCTTCTAGAACACTGTACAGGCTGCTAAGGGGAGGCAGACCGTTTTTCTGGACCCCCTTCTCCCTCATGCTTAGCCCCACTAGTTTTGAGATTATACGACGTTCGGCCCATTAGTTTGGCGATTTTAACACCTTTCGCCCCATTTCGTTGTCAATTTTAAGACCGTTCGTGCCATTTAGGTGTCGATTATTTCCTGGCGAGCGATAGCGAGCTTGCAATTTTAAGAGGAACCGGCCTTCGGCCGGGAAAATTTTCTACTGAAAAAATTATACATTTATCTTGAAGGGGGGTCTAGGGAGTGTTCTTCTAAGCTTGATGGAGGTCTAGGGAGGAAACTAAAAATATATATATGAATAAATGAATTAATAGACCAAACAAACGGTCAGTCTCCCCTTAAGTGTTCAAAATGTTGCCAGTGTAGACCCATTCTCACACACACACACACACATATATATATATATATATATATATATATATACTCCCAGTCGGACTCGAACCTCCGACATTCAAATTGAGTGTCCAAGCTTTTAATCCACTACACCACGGCGTACACTCCGTGGTGTAGTGAGTTACAAACTTGGACACTCGTTTTGAATGTCGGAGGTTCGAGTCCGGCTGGGAGTATATCAACATATATAATTTCACGTGTATTTGTGAGATACACATTTTTACCCGTGTGTGTACACATATAACACACACATACGCCCTCAAACACACACACACATACACCCTCAAACACACAAACACTCCCAAACACACACACAAAAAAACTCCCGAACACACATACACAAACACTCCCAAACACACACACACACACACACACTCCCAAACACGACATAGATGAGGGTCTCACCTGTACAATCTCAAAATTTGCTGACGATACAAAAATTGCAAATAGCGTACTCTCAAAAGAACAAGTTGACGATATGCAACACAATCTAGATAAATTGTCATGTTGGGCCCAAATTTGGCAAATGAGTTTCAATGCGGATAAATGTAAAGTACTACATGTCGGATACCTAAATGAGAAAGCAAACTATTTGATGAATGGCACTCAGCTTAAGAATGTAAACAGAGAAACTGATCTGGGAGTAACAATATCGAGTAACCTAAAACCGAGTCAACAATGTTCAGAAGTTGTTAAGAAGGCAAACAAAATAATTGGCTTTATAGGCAGGTCATTTGAGCATAAATCCAAAGAAGTTATCCTAACCCTTTACAATTCCTTAGTCCGCCCTCTTCTGGAATACTGCGTTCAATCCTGGTGCCCTTATTACCAAAAAGATATAAACAAGCTAGAACGAGTTCAACGTAGAGTTACCAAAATGATACCTAGCCTAAAGAACAAACCATACGAAGAGCGTCTTGGAGAATTAAATCTATTTCCTTTAACCCAGCGCAGATTAAGAGGCGACTTAATTCAAGTGTTCAAAATCATCAAAGGCATCGACAATATGAACTGTAGTAAGTACTTCACTATCGACCAATCTAATTACACGCGGGGAAACGGTTGCAAAATTATTGGTAAATCTTTTAACTCGCACGAATCTAAGAATTTCTTCTTCAATCGAGTTGTCAACTTGTGGAATGGGCTTCCCCGAGACGTTATAGACTGCAGCACCGTTGATTCATTTAAATTCCGCCTAGACAAATATCTCGCATCAAACCCGCGACTGACTGCGTTTGTAAATGAATAACTTTATCCTCCCCTCAGTTACTAACCCATATGTCCCCTACTAACTTCCTAGTCCTGCCACGTTAGTGGCAGGGCAGTAGTTCCCTTTCCAATGTTCCCTTACCCACTCTAAACCACTGTTTGGACACTTGATCCTCAGTGTTTTGGAGGACAAGCAGCCTAGAAGGGTCACTGGATCTGTTGTTGCTTGATTTCCTTTGTACACACACACACACACTCCCAAACGCACACACAAACACTCCCAAACACACACACACACACTCCCAAACACACACACACACAAACACTCCCAAACACACACACACAAACACTCCCAAACACACACACACACGCACACCTTTCCTCCGAACCCAAGCCAACAAATCTAAAACTTTAATGGAGTCTGCAGGGAATTAGTACCAAGCCGAGAACTGTCAAAAAAACCTTACTGGACTATTTTCGTATTCGTTTTTTTTTTTTTCATTTCCCGTTTTCTGTGTACCTCCCCTCCATTTTCTGTTTCTCTTCGTTTTCTTGCAACCTCCCCTCCATGTTCTGTTCCTCTTCGTTTTCTTTCGACTTCCCCCCTCCATTTTCTGTTCCTCTTCGTTTTCTTTGTACCTCCCCTCCTCCATTTACCCTTCCTCTTCGTTTTCTTTCTACCTCCCCTCCATGTTCAGTTTCTCTTCGTTTTCTTTCTACCTCCCCTCCATTTTCTCTTCCTCTTCGTTTTCTTTCTACCTCCCCTCCATTTTCTCTTCCTCTTCGTTTTCTTTCTACTTCCCCTCCTCCATTTTCTGTTCCTCTTCGTTTTCTTTCGGCCTCCACCCCTCCATTTTCTGTTTCTCTTCGTTTGCTTTCAACTCACCCCCCCCCCCCCCCCTCCGTCCATCACCTTTACTTTATTTTAGTTTTTGTTTGTTTTAATCGTCTTCTTGATTTCTACTTCTCCCCTCCGTTCTTCTTTCTTCTTCTTCTTCTTCTTCTTCTTCCAACCCCCCTCCCCCTCACTCCCATTTCTTCTTCTTCCTTTTCCTAAAGCATTATTTTCTTTCTTCCTACTCGACTCTATTCTTTTTTCTTGTTTTCTTCTTTCCTTTTCCCTTCATCTTCGGATTCTTTCTACCTTTCCCTCTCCCCACCAAACTCCCCTCCCCTCTCCCCACCAAACTCCCTCTCCCCTCTTTTTGCCATCTTAATATTTCTTTCTACCTCTCCTCTCTTCTCTCCCATCCCTTCCTCCATCCGCCTTCCTCCCTCACATCCCAAACCCTTACCCCTTTTTATCTCCCTCTTCGTTTCTCTCTAACCCCTCCCCCTCTCTCCCCTTCCCCTTTCCCCCCCCTGTTTCTTCGCTTCATTTGCTTTTTACCTCCTCCCCCCTCTCCACACACCCCTTCCTCCTGTTTCTTCGTACCTCCTCCCCCTGGCTCCCCCTCCCCCCCCCCCCTCTCTATGTCTTCCCTTCATTTCCTTTCTACCTCCTCCCCCCTGTCTCCCTCCCCCACCCCCACCCCTATTTCTTCACTTCATTTCCTTTCTACCTCGTCCCCCTTCTCTCTCCCCTCCCCAGTCTCCCTTTTTCTTCACTTCATTTTCTTGCCATCTCCCCCTCTCTTCCCCCCCTCCTCCCATGCGTCAGTTCAGAGGGGAGAGGGAGAGGGAGTGGGGGGGGGGGGGGAAGAGGGGAGTCTTCGCTTTAATTATTCAGGCGTAAATATTCACAGTTTTTACGTAAATTTGCTCAAGGACGGGGGAGCGAGGGGGGGGGGGGGGGGGAAGAGACGAGGGGAAGGAGGAGAGAAGGGTCCGTGGTTCTTCTTCTTTCTCCTTCTTCTTCTTCTTCTTCTATTCCTCTCATCTTCTTCTGCTACTCCTCCATGGTTCTTCTTCTTCTTCTTCTACAATTCCTCTCATCTTCTTCTGCTACCCCTCCATGTTTCTTCTTCTTCTTCTTCTACTATATACGTCAATAGTATCCAAAGAAACGGCGGGGCGCGGGTTGAGAGAAAACTCGGCCACTTCCGGAACGAACTTACGATCAGCCACTTATATAAACTGACTTACTGCCTCCTTTTATTGGGAGAATATGGGGGAAATAACTGTAAAAAAGTTGTTGTTGTTGTTGTTCCCCAGGCTGTCTGGCCGAACAGCCCCAAGGTCCAGAGCAAGGCCAAGGCCATAACCGAGCGCCCCCACAAAACCCTCCTTGTTTACCTCTATGAAAGCCCAGGTGACCAAAGCCGCTCCCAGGCGAGGAGGGTGCAGAAACGCCCGGGACACCAAAGCCCCACCCAAGGCCCTGTGCCCCTCAACAATTATGAAGGGAAAGTTGAGGGGCAAAGGAACTGTAAAAGAGTTAACCTCTTCTGTACCGGCGAGGTCTTTTTAACTTTATTCTAGCTATATTTAGACACTTTTTAGCAGTTTGAAAAGGATCTGTGGTAGTCAAAAGAGTTAAGTGAGATAGTTCGAAGCCTGCTAATTGCTGAAGGTACTTTTAAACTGAATAAGATCCGTCTGTTTTAACTGTATTCTGGCTACTATTAGACGATTTTACGCAGTTCAAAGAGGGCCTCGGGCAAGTACCAGGCTTCGAACTATCTCACTTATAACCCTTTCTACTACCACAGCTCCTTCTTAAGCCTTACTACTACCCTTTCTACTACCACAGCTCCTTCTTAAGCCTTACTACTACCCTTTCTACTACCACAGCTCCTTCTTAAGCCTTACTACTACCCTTTCTACTACCACAGCTCCTTCTTAAGCCTTACTACTACCCTTTCTACTACCACAGCTCCTTCTTAAGCCTTACTACTACCACAGCTCCTTCTTAAGCCTTACTACTACCCTTTCTACTACCACAGCTCCTTCTTAGCCTTACTACTACCCTTTCTACTACCACAGCTCCTTCTTAAGCCTTACTACTACCCTTTCTACTACCACAGCTCCTTCTTAAGCCTTACTACTACCCTTTCTACTACCCACAGCTCCTTCTTAAGCCTTACTACTACCACAGCTCCTTCTTAAGCCTTACTACTACCCTTTTCTACTACCACAGCTCCTTCTTAAAGCCTTACTACTACCCTTTCTACTACCACAGCTCCTTCTTAAGCCTTACTACTACCACAGCCTCCTTCTTAAGCCTTACTACTACCCTTTCTACTACCACAGCTCCTTCTTAAGCCTTACTACTACCACAGCTCCTTCTTAAGCCTTACTACTACCCTTTCTACTACCACAGCTCCTTCTTAAGCCTTACTACTACCACAGCTCCTTCTTAAGCCTTACTACTACCCTTTTCTAATACCACAGCTCCTTCTTAAGCCTTACTACTACCACAGCTCCTTCTTAAGCCTTACTACTACCCTTTTCTACTACCACAGCTCCTTCTTAAGCCTTACTACTACCACAGCTCCTTCTTAAGCCTTACTACTACCCTTTCTACTACCACAGCTCCTTCTTAAGCCTTACTACTACCACAGCTCCTTCTTAAGCCTTACTACTACCCTTTCTACTACCACAGCTCCTTCTTAAGCCTTACTACTACCCTTTCTACTACCACAGCTCCTTCTTAAGCCTTACTACTACCACAGCTCCTTCTTAAGCCTTACTACTACCCTTTCTACTACCACAGCTCCTTCTTAAGCCTTACTACTACCACAGCTCCTTCTTAAGCCTTACTACTACCACAGCTCCTTCTTAAGCCTTACTACTACCCTTTCTACTACCACAGCTCCTTCTTAAGCCTTACTACTACCACAGCTCCTTCTTAAGCCTTACTACTACCACAGCTCCTTCTTAAGCCTTACTACTACCCTTTCTACTACCACAGCTCCTTCTTAAGCCTTAATACTACCCTTTCTACTACCACAGCTCCTTCTTAAGCCTTACTACTACCACAGCTCCTTCTTAAGCCTTACTACTACCCTTTCTACTACCACAGCTCCTTCTTAAGCCTTACTACTACCACAGCTCCTTCTTAAGCCTTACTACTACCCTTTCTACTACCACAGCTCCTTCTTAAGCCTTACTACTACCACAGCTCCTTCTTAAGCCTTACTACTACCCTTTCTACTACCACAGCTCCTTCTTAAGCTGCCCTAAGATCGTCTAAACATAGCTAGAATAAAACTATCAAAGACGTCG
>CM064569.1:4819155-4834155 GCA_032716605.1 Paralithodes platypus
TAATATAATTCAATCCCTTGAACACCTCCCCCCCCCTCTCTCTCTTTCTCTCTCTCTCTCTCTCTCTCTCTCTCTCTCTCTATCTATCTCATATTGGAAGCTCAAGGTGACTATTTAGCTACCAAAACAATGACAACTTACCAGCTAAATAAATGACAACTTACCAGCTAAATAAATGACGAGACGAATATATAAAAAAAAAAAAAAAAAAAAAAAAAAAAAAAAAAAAAACTTACCACATAACCCTCTAGCCTTTTTCTTGGTTTTCTTCACACCGCCCCTTACCTAACAAAGAAAAGAAAACCAAATGTTATTAAAGCATTTACAAAGGACTCTGAAATACGCCTAATAGCATCGTAGCAGTGTTTTGTAGTCAATCTGGGGCCTTCTTTGATGTGGAGAGAGAGAGAGAGAGAGAGAGAGAGAGAGAGAGAGAGAGAGAGAGAGAGAGAGAGAGAGAGAGAGAGAGAGAGAGAGAGAGAGAGAGAGAGAGAGAGAGAGAGAGAGAGTACAAAGGAGTACAAAGGAAATCAAGCAACAACAGGTCTAGTGACCCTTCTAGGTTGCTTGTCCTCCAAAACACTGAGGATCAAGTGTCCAAACAGTGGTTTAGAGTGGGTAAGGGAACATTGGAAAGGGAACTACTGCCCTGCCACTACGTGGCAGGACTAGGAAGTTAGTAGGGGACATATGGGTTAGTAACTGAGGGGAGGATAAAGTTATTCATTTACAAACGCAGTCAGTCGCGGGTTTGATGCGAGATATTTGTCTAGGCGGAATTTAAATGAATCAACGGTGCTTGCAGTCTATAACGTCTCGGGGAAGCCCATTCCACAAGTTGACAACTCGATTGAAGAAGAAATTCTTAGATTCGTGCGAGTTAAAAGATTTACCAATAATTTTGCAACCGTTTCCCCGCGTGTAATTAGATTGGTCGATAGTGAAGTACTTACTACAGTTCATATTGTCGATGCCTTTGATGATTTTGAACACTTGAATTAAGTCGCCTCTTAATCTGCGCTGGGTTAAAGGAAATAGATTTAATTCTCTAAGACGCTCTTCGTATGGTTTGTTCTTTAGGCTAGGTATCATTTTGGTAACTCTACGTTGAACTCGTTCTAGCTTGTTTATATCTTTTTGGTAATAAGGGCACCAGGATTGAACGCAGTATTCCAGAAGAGGGCGGACTAAGGAATTGTAAAGGGTTAGGATAACTTCTTTGGATTTATGCTCAAATGACCTGCCTATAAAGCCAATTATTTTGTTGCCTTCTTAACAACTTCTGAACATTGTTGACTCGGTTTTAGGTTACTCGATATTGTTACTCCCAGATCAGTTTCTCTGTTTACATTCTTAAGCTGAGTGCCATTCATCGAATAGTTTGCTTTCTCATTTAGGTATCCGAAATGTAGTACTTTACATTTATCCGCATTGAAACTCATTTGCCAAATTTGGGCCCAACATGACAATTTATCTAGATTGTGTTGCATATCGTCAACTTGTTCTTTTGAGAGTACGCTATTTGCAATTTTTGTATCGTCAGCAAATTTTGAGATTGTGCAGGTGAGACCCTCATCTATGTCGTTGATGTAAATTAGAAAGAGAATTGGTCCTAGTACCGATCCCTGGGGTACCCCGCTACTTACATTGGTCCATTTAGATGCCTTACCGTTTATGACTACCCTTTGCTTTCTGTTGCTGAGCCAATTTTCTATCCATTTCATATCTTGTATTCCATGCGCTTTTAGTTTTAGCAGTAAACGTTTGTGGGGAACTTTGTCAAAGGCCTTTTGAAAATCAAGGTATATAATATCTACAGCTTTACTCTCATCGTAGAGGTTGAGGATATCGTGGAAGAAGTCTAAGAGGTTTGTTAAACAGGAACGTTTTTTACGAAAGCCGTGTTGAGTATCTTTAAGTAATGTTATTTTCCTCTAAGTGATTTACGAGTCTGTCTCGTATGACCGTTTCTAGCATTTTACATACAACTGAGGTTAAGCTAATTGGACGATAGTTACTGGGTAGGGATTTGCTGCCTTTTTTGAATATCGGTGTTACGTTGGCTAGCTTCCACTGATCAGGCATAGTTCCAGACTGCAAGGATTTATTGAATAGTAATGTCAGTGGTTTGGAGAGCTCATTCTTAGCTTCCTTTAGAACTCTAGGCGAGATTGTATCAGGTCCTGGCGTTTTATTTACCTTGAGTTTATCTAAACAGTTCAAACTTCTCTCTGTAACGGTGATATTGCTTAGAACATCTGAATTATCAATCTGAATCGGCGATGGTGTAGGGATATCACTGAGGTCTTCTGTTGTAAAAACTGATGCAAAGAAGGTATTGAGGGGATTACTCATTTGTACTTCGTCTTTGGTGTATTCTCCTTTTTCATCGACTAACGGTCCAACAGTTGAAGTAACTACTTTTTTCTTTCTGATATAACTATAGAATTCTTTCGGGTTTGTTTTACTTTGATTCGCAATATGTAACTCTAAGGTCTTTTTACTTTGCTTAATTAACTTTTTGGCTTTGCGTCGTAGCTCTACAAATTTCACCCGTTCTTCGTCATTTTGTGAGGATTTTAATCTATCATTAGCAAATTTTTTAGCAAGCAGGCAGTTTGAAATATCTTTATTCCACCATTTGGGCTTATTATTATGGCCTGGACGCCGTATTTTCGATGGTATGCAGTCTTGCACTGCTTTTAGGTAAGTGGTTTCGAATAACTTCCAAGATGTATTTATGTCGTTATTGTTAATTAAAAAGCTCCAGTCAGTTTCTTTAAACATAGCTCTAAGTTTATGGAAGTTTGCTTTCTTGAAATTAGGGACTTTTTCGATGCTACTATTTGGTTCGTTACTAGTAAACTTTAAAGTGAAAGTTATCGTACGATGGTCACTGTTACTGAATTCATCACCAACATTCAAATTCTCTATCAATTCTTCTTTTGTTGCAAGTACAATGTCAAGAACGTTATTACCACGGGTCGGCATTCGAACAAATTGATAAAGCGAACTCTCTTGCAAGTTCGTATACAAGTCATGTCCGGAGTGTGAAGTAAGAGTATCGCCCCACTTGGTCACAGGTAAATTAAAGTCGCCAAAAATTACGGTATCTTGTGAGTTACTTACATCTGCAATTTGTTCGTAAATTTCTCGGTCAGTTTGCACTGATTGAGCTGGAGGTCTGTATATTAACGCAAGTATTATTTTTGTACCTTTATTATTCTTTATTAGCACAAAAGATGTGTCGACGTTCACAATTTGAGGTTTTGACACGAGGGTCGGGTTAAGACTTTCTTTGATATAAAAAGAGAGAGAGTACTAAGAGAGAGAGTGTGTGCGTGTGCGAGAGTGAGTGAGTGTGTGTGTGTGAGAGAGAGCGAGAGATAGATAGATAGATAGAGTGAGAGGGAGGGAGTGTGTGTGTGTGTGTGTGAGAGAGAGAGAGAGAGAGAGAGAGAGAGAGAGAGAGAGAGAGAGAGAGAGAGAGAGAGAGAGAGAGAGAGAGAGAGATATAGATAGATAGAGAGAGAGCTAATGTCTGTGTCCCCATCTTCTCCTTTAATGTTACTGCTTGAGTCAGACATTCAAGTGTAGCCTATGTGGATGAGACACTGGGCAGAGAGTTACAAGGAATAGTTAGTATCTCAGACAACTTGCGGTCAATTCCGGGGAGATAATCCAGGTGAGTTACAAGGAGTTACAAGGAATAGTTAGTATCTCGAAGTGACTTTAGTGCACTGCACTCATTACAGAGTGGGCAAAATACTATCTACTCTCTTCTTGAACTGCTCTACTGAAGAACTATTTACAACTTCTGAGGGAAATTTGTTCCAGGTAGAACAGATCTTATATGTAAAAAGGTTTCCACAAAGAGAGAGAGAGAGAGCGAGAGCGAGAGCGAGAGAGAGAGCGAGAGCGAGAGAGAGAGAGAGAGAGAGAGAGAGCGAGAGCGAGAGCGAGAGCGAGAGCGAGAGCGAGAGAGAGAGAGAGGAAGGGAAGGGTGAGTAAGGGCTCTATATAAACTCCGGGGCATGACACTGCATACACAGATGAGGGAGGAGAGAGGGCTGGAGCGGACACATACACACACCAGTTTACATACATACATATATACATACATACATAGTTAGATACAAAGATAGATAGATATAAAAATGGATAGATAGATACATAGATAAATGGATTAATAGACAGATATAGAAAAAATATATATACTGAAAGCATAAAGTGAATAAATAAATTGTATGTTTAACTAATATTATATATATATATATATACTATCATTAGTAGTGTTAATTATAGAATCATTATTAAAATGTATAAGTAATTAACCCCTTCTGTACCGGCGACGTCTTTTTAATTTTATTCTAGCCATATTGTGACGATTTTGTGCAGCTTAAGAAGGACCTGTAAGAAGGGTTAAGTGAGATAGTTCCAAGCCTGTTGATTGCTGGAGGCCCTTTGTTAACTAAATACAATTGTCTGATAGTAGCCAAAATACAATGAAAATGACGTCGCCGGTACAGAAGGGGTTAAGGGTGGACAGACCGTTTTTCTGGACTCCCTTCTCCCTAATGTTTAGCCCCACTAGTTTGGAGATTTTAAGACGTTGGTGCCATTATTTTGGGGATGTTATGACCTTTCACCTCATTTCTTTGCCAATATTAGGACCCTTCGTGCCATTTAGGTGTAGATTTTTTCCCGGCGAGCGATAGCGAGCCTGTAATTTTAGGAGGAATCGACCTTTGGCCGGGAAATTTTTCTACCGAAAAATGTACAAATCTATCTTGAAAGGGGGTCTAGGGGCTGTTTTTCTAAGCTTGATGGAGGAGTAGGGAGGAAACTAAAAAAAATATATGAATGAATGAATTGATAGACCAAACAAACAACCACTGCCCCCTTAGGAGCCCAGGAGGAGGAGGAGACTGCCACTTGTGATGTGCAGGTGTCGAACGGCCTGGACATACATAACCCGACCCCAGGAACCCAATAAAACCCAAACAGGCCACCCCCGCCAAAGACACAGTTACCCGGCGGCCCCCCCCCCCCCCCCCTCACCCCCAGCTAAGAAGGTTATCTCGGGGTAAGCTTATCCGGTTTTATGACAGGGGCCTTAATTTTAAATGAGAGAGAGAGAGAGAGAGAGAGAGAGAGAGAGAGAGAGAGAGAGAGAGAGAGAGAGAGAGAGAGAGAGAGAGAGGCGGTCTGGCAGATGATTTTTCTCCGGGATTAATCTTGAGTTCCCCGTGTGTCGTCTAGGGGTGGTGGTATAGGCATAGTAGAGCAGTTTGTCCCTCAAGTCTCCGGTTGACAGCGTCTTTCCGGGGCTTTGGGGGTTGGTATTGGTTACGTGGAGCTGGGGGCTGGGGACTGGGGACTGAGGGCTGGGGGCTGGGGACTAGGTACTGTGGGAGGGAGTAGTCTATTTTATGTGGGGCTAGGATCTGGGGACTGGGGGCTGGGGGCTGGGGATGGGAGGGAGGGGGTAGTCTAATTTATGTAGGGCTGGGATCTGGGGGGCTGGGGATTGGGGACTGTGGGCTGGGGATGGGTGTGGAAGCGGGTAGTCTAATTTACGTAGGGCTTGGATCTTTGGACTGGGGGCTGTAAACTGGGGACTGGGGGCTGGGGGTTGGGGATGGGAGGGAGGAAGGGGAGGGGTAGTCTACTTTACGGTTGTCTGACATATACTCTTTTCGGATGTGTTTTGTCCATGTTTTCTAGTTGTTCTCTCTCTCTCTCTCTCTCTCTCTCTCTCTCTCTCTCTCTGTATATATCTATCAATATAATATATATATATATATATAACCCTGCAATCACACAGGACCTTCCTACATTATCCATACGAAGAAACGTTGCATCCCTTGCATTATTCTACAGATATTTTCACAGCAATTGTTCCGAGGAACTTGCTTCAATTGTGCCGCCTCTCCACATCTTTCCGCGTAGAACTAGGGCAGCTGAGAGCGTCCATGAATTTACACTTCTCCTCCACAATGCAGAACTTCTGCTTATCAGAATTCATTTATCCCCAGAGCTACTACTCTTTGGAATTCACTTCCCTCGAATTGCTTTCCACAAACTTACAATCTGCAAATGTTTAAATCCAGTTGTTACAGAAATTTTATGAATGGAGGGTGCCTTTAGGCACATGGACCTTTTTGTTTTATCTGTGTTTTTCCTTCCTCCGTTCATTGTCTCTTTAAAAAAAACAAAATATATATATATAGTATATATATACAGTATGTGTGTGAGACAGAGAGAGTGTGTGTTTGTGTGAGTAAAAGAGAGAACAAAAACCCAGATAATTGATATATATGAACGTGAAGAGAGGCTAAAGCTACCAGGCGGCCCCAATACAGCGGAGCAAGGGGGGGGGGGAGGGGGGGGGGGGGGGGGGGATCACTTCTACTAAAAGAATCTCCAGTCCGGCCTAATTCCATAATATATCACAGCGTAATCAGATTAATGAAATCACGCTTGACGCTCTCTCTCTCTCTCTTGCCCCGTACAAGTCATTAATCACATCCCTTGTATCTTGTCCTGGTCGCCTTTTTGCCTTTGATTTCTTAATGAGGGGACTAATCATCTCTCTCTCTCTCTCTCTGTCTCTCTTTCTTTTTTTCTTTTTTTCTTATTTTTTTTTAGCTCTTCCTTGCTCTCTTTTTTTGTTTTTTTTTTTTTTTTTTTTTTTTTTTTTTTTTTTTTTTTTTTTTTTTTTAGGGTCATTTTTACTTTGACTTTAATTTTACTAAATTATTTGAAACACATAACATAAAACACCGCTTCAAGAACGGAAAAGGGTTAAATTATGTATTCATGTATTATTTTTTGTAGTTTCCTCCCTAGACCTCCATCGAGCTTAAGGGGAGATTTCCACTCGAGGGATTTTTTTCTTGACTCCTTTCTCCCTCATGTTTAGCCTCATTGTTTTTCTAATTTTAAGACGTTTGCCCCATTATTTTGACGATTTTAAGAACTTTCAACCCATTTCTGTCAATTTTAAGACCTTTCGTGCCATTTAGGTGTCGATTATATCCTGGCGAGCGATAGCGAGCCTGTAATTTAGAGCAACCGGCTTTCAGCCGGGACATTTTTCTACCAAAAATTTTACAAATTTAACTTGAAAGGGGCTCAAGGAGGTGTAATCTTAATCTTGAAGGATATCTAGGGACCAAACTAAAACCTCCCCTTAAAAATAACATCCCCGAGATTCCCCTTTCAAAAAAAAAAAAAAAAAATACCCTTCCCTCAAGGGGAGATGGGGCGTTTTGCTGTTCCCACTTCTCCCTCATGTTTAGCCCCATTATTTTTCATGCTCTAAGACTAGAGCATGCTCGCCCACTAGTTAGGCGATTTTAAGACCTTTCGCCCCATTTTTTTGTCAATAGTAAGACTGTTCGTGCTATTTAGATGTCACTTGCTTTTGAGGCGAACTATAGTGAACCTGTAATTTTGGAAGAACCGGCCAGGAAATTTTTCTACCGAAAAATGTACAAATTAATCTAGAAGGGGGGTCTAATATTTTTTTTTTTTTTTTTTTTATGGAGGTCTAGGGAGGAAACTAGAACAAAATATAAAAATATATATAAATGATAAAATAAATACGCTCATCCCCATTTAAGGGGAGGTTTTTAGTTTGGTCCCTAGATATCCTTCAAGCTTAAGATTACACCCCCTTGAGCCCCTTTCAAGATAAATTTGTACATTTTTCGGCAGAAAAATTTCCCGGCTGAAAGCCGGTTCCTCTTAAATTACAGGCTCGCTATCGCTCGCCAGGAAAAAATCGACCTAAATGGCACGAAAGGTCTTAAAATTAACAGAAATGGGTTGAAAGTTCTTAAAATCGTCAAAATAATGGGGCGAACGTCTTAAAATTAGAAAAAAAAACAGTGGGGCTAAACATGAGGGAGAAAGGAGTCAAGAAAAAAATCCCTCAAGCGGAAATCTCCCCTTAATCTGTATAAGCGTACAATTTTGTTTAGATTGCGTATATATCAATTAGGGTGAGCTACAGAGCCTCTCCAATAACTCACACCCACGGACCATAACTATCTATCTATCTATCTATCTATCTATCTATCCATCCCCCTTCCCATAAGTCACCCACGGACCACAAATTTGCATCTATCCATCTATCTATCTATCTATCTATCCCCCCTCGGACCACAAGTTTACATTTATCTATCTATATACCTATCTATCTATCTATCTATCTATCTATCTACCTACCTACCTATCTATCTGCCAGAATAATGCATACCGTACCTGTGTGTATGCAAAATAAATTGACACAAATAATATCCAGAGAGAGAGAGAGAGAGAGAGAGAGAGAGAGAGAGAGAGAGAGAGAGAGAGAGACTTGATGGTGTAATGATTAGTGTGTTTAAGATCTGTATGTGGTAACCCAGGTTCGAATCCCGGGTGGAGCAAATGCTTTCATTAATTTCATTGGGAGGTGTTTGGTGTTGGGAATATATATATATATATATATATATATATATATATATATATATATATATATATATATATATATATATAATTATATATATATATACTGTATATATATATAATTATAATTATACTTGCTACTTGCATGACAGACTGCTTCCCCAACTGACTGCATATGTTTATAAAGCCCCCTGTTTATTTTTACAACCGTGGTGGGGTGGAGGGGGGGGGGGGGGGGGGGTCCGGGGGGCAGCTGACTCCTGAAGGTGGCAAGTGGCAACCGCCGGGGATAAGAGACGCCCCCTCGTAAAATACCCGCCTACTCGTATTTCACCGTGAATACTGAGCGCCGGCTGGGGGGAAACAGCGGGGAGGTGTGGATGTGTGGAGGATGTGGAGTGGTGGATGTGGAGTGGTGTGGAGTGGTTGGTGTGGAATGAGTTACGTGGTGGATGTGGAGGGTTATTGTGGTTGGTGTGGAGTGGGCTATGTAGAGGATGTGAGGAGACGGGTGGGGATGTGGAGTGGGTGATGGGGTGAATGTGGAGTGGGTTATGTAATGGATGTGAGGAGACGGTTGGATGTGGAGGGGTGGATGTGAGGAGATGGGTGGGTGATGTGGTGGGTGTGCGGTGGATTATGGAGTGGATGTGTAGAGACGGGTGGGATATGGAGTGGGTGATGCGGTGGACGAAGAGCGGTGGATGTGGAGTGGTTGATATGGTGGGTGATGTGGTGGATATAAGGAGACAGGTGAATGTGGAAGGGTTAATATGAATCTGAGAATACGGGTGGATGTGGGGTGGATGTTAGGAAGGATGTGGAGTAAGTGAGGAATAAATAATCATCCACCTATACCCTGTTCCACCTAAATAGTCATTAACTCTTAAGGGAGCCCACCTCGCTTTTTTTATATTTCTCTCCTTTTCTCTCTTACTCTGGCTTGTATCCCTTCGGCCCCATTAAGCCAACTGTTTTAAGACGCTTACCCCCATCCAGGTGTTAATATTATTCTGGTGAGCGGTAGCGAGCCAGCATATATATATATATACATTTTTGTTTTGACAGCAAGCTAAATTTGTACATTTTTCGATAGAAAAATGTCTCCGGCGAAGCCGAATTTCTCCAAACAATGCTGGCTCGCTATCGCTCGCCAGGAAGAAATTGACACGTGGATGAGGATAAACGTCTTAAAACAGTTGGCTGAATGGGGCCGAATGGATACAAGTCAGAGAAAAAGAGAAAAGGAGAGAAAGATAAAAAAAAACAGGTGACCCCTCTTAAACATTAACTTCTATAACTCACAAACGACTAGTGTAATCGAGCTCATAGTTCTACCATTTGGGAAGGGTCAGCCAAGTAATAGGTGTGAAAATGTACAGGCCACATACTCGAGCCCTTTTTGAGTTACAGAGGTTAGGGTTCACTATTTGTGGCCTACCTACTTGGAACAGGGAATAGTATAATCTACCTCCCTCCCTCCCTTCCTTCCTTCCCTTCCCTTCCCTTCCCTTCCCTTCCCTTCCTCCCTTCCTTCCTTCCTTCCTTCCTTCCTTCCTTCCTTCTTTCCTTCCTTCCTTCCCTGCCACCATCGTCTTCATCTTGTCGACTGGCTCCTATAAACACATGAAGACCCTTTTTCCTTGGCTCAATATCTCGCTTTTGGGATCTTGTACTCTCCTTTCCCTTTATTACACTTTCCCTTCCCATTTCTTCCCATTTACCGTCTGTCTTATTCCCCACCCCCCTCCCTTTTCTCTCCCTGTGTCTCATTCTCTCCCCGCCTTTCCCTCTATCTCACCCTTCCCTCTGTCTGTCTGTCTGTCTTCCCTCCCTTCTGTCTGTCTGTCTGTCTGTCTGTCATTCTTCCCTTCCTTCTGTCAGTCTGTCTGTCATTCTTCCCTCCCTTCTGTCTGTCTGTCTGTCATTCTTCCCTTCCTTCCCTCTGTATGTCACTCTTCCCTCCCTTCCCTCTGTATGTCTGTCTGTATGTCACTCTTCCCTCCCTTCCCTCTGTATGTATGTCTGTATGTCACTCTTCCCTCCCTTCCCTCTGTATGTCTGTCTGTATGTCACTCTTCCCTCCCTTCCCTCTGTATGTCTGTCTGTATGTCACTCTTCCCTCCCTTCCCTCTGTATGTCTGTTTGTATGTCACTCTTCCCTCCCTTCCCTCTGTATGTATGTCTGTATGTCACTCTTCCCTCCCTTCCCTCTGTATGTCTGTCTGTATGTCACTCTTCCCTCCCTTCCCTCTGTATGTCTGTCTGTATGTCACTCTTCCCTCCCTTCCCTCTGTATGTCTGTCTGTATGTCACTCTTCCCTCCCTTCCCTCTGTATGTCTGTCTGTATGTCACTCTTCCCTCCCTTCCCTCTGTATGTCTGTCTGTATGTCACTCTTCCCTTCCATCCCTCTGTATGTCTGTTTGTATGTCACTCTTCCCTTCCATCCCTCTGTATGTCTGTTTGTATGTCACTCTTCCCTTCCATCCCTCTGTACTGTCTGTCTGTATGTCACTCTTCCCTTCCATCCCTCTGTACTGTCTGTCTGTCTCATCTCCCCTCCCTTTCCTCTTTCTCACTCCTCCTACCCCCCCACCCCCACCCCCTCTTGCCTCTGTCTGTCTCACTCTTCCCTCTGTCTATCTCCCTCACCCTCCCTCCCTCCCTTTCTCCCGTTCCACCATCGTCTCTGTCGTCTGCTCCATCATCTTGGGCTGGTTCCTTCCTTTTAACACGACCCCCCCCCCCCCCCCCACCGTGATTATCTGTCCAATTAGCATTACGCTCGGGGGCCAATTTCCTCAGCCCCCCCCCCCCCCCCCCCCTCCCAGATTAAACCCCACACAGGAGATAATGAAAGGCCTTAATAGGAGGCTCAAACAGAGGTGTGAAAAAGTGCATGTATCCCCCCACTTCTCTCTCTCTCTCTCTCTCTCTCTCTCTCTCTCTCTCTCTCTCTCTCTCTCTCTCTCTCTCTCTCTCTCTCTCTCTCTCTCCATTGTTTTAAGATTGATGGAGGTCTAGGGAGGAAACTAAAAAAATAATATATATATATACCGGTATATACTGTATATATATATATATATATAAATCAGTTGGTAAGGGATCCAATTTGGTGTCAGGTGAAATGAAACCGAGCTGATGGCCACTTAACCCTTGACATCTCCCCGGTCACCCCTTTTGATTCCCGATGGCCTTTAAAACGGAATGAGAGGATCCGAATATGAGCTAGACTAAAAGAAGACCATGTCCCCCCCCCCCTACCCACCCACACACACACGCACGCACACACTATTGAAAGGTTAGAGGGAGGGGGGTTCACTTGTTGGTCGATTTTTGGGTTCATTTATTCAGTATTTTTCTAGTTTCCTCCCTAG
The DNA here is from genome assembly GCA_032716605.1 of Paralithodes platypus. Lineage (NCBI taxonomy): Eukaryota > Metazoa > Arthropoda > Malacostraca > Decapoda > Lithodidae > Paralithodes > Paralithodes platypus. The sequence continues at coordinate 4,830,989 of CM064569.1, forward strand.
ACCTCTATCAAACTTTTAAAAAACATCCATGACATGCCCCTTGTAGATTAATTTGTACATTTTTCGGTAGAAAAATTTCCCGGCCAAAGGCCGGTTCTTCCAAAATTACAGGCTCACTATCGTTTGCCGGGAAATTTTTTGACACCTAAATAGCACGAAAGGTCTAAATATTGACCAGAAAATGGGGTGGAGGGTCTTAAAATCGACAAACTAATGAGCCAAACGTCTTAAAATCCCAAAACTCACATGCTAAACACGAGGGAGAAGGGGTTCCTGAATATACCGCCCCATCTCCCCCTTACAACTGAATGAGAGGGTCCAGAAGACTAAAAAGAAGACAATGCGTCCCCGGCTCCCCCATCTCCCCCCCCCCCCCCCCCCTTCCTCCCCCACACACTGCTGAAAGGTTGGAGGGGTGGTTGTGGTTTTGTCTGGACCCCCTTCTCCCTCATGTTTAGCCCCATTAGTTTGGTGATTTCAAGACAATTTGTTTGGCGATTTTAAGACCTTTTAGGCCATTTAGGTGTCAATCTTTTTCCTGGCGAGCGATAGCGAGCCTGTAATCTAGGAGGAACCGGCCTTTAGAAACATTTCTACCGAAAAATGTACACATATATCTTGGGGGCATGTTTATAAGCTTGATGGAGGGAGGTCTTGGGAGGAACATTAACAAAATAATAAAATACAATAATATATAAACAAATAAATAAATTAACAAATACATACAAATCTCCCCATAAATGCCAGCTATGACTCACCCCTCCTCCCCCCGACCCCTCCCCCCCACACCTGGTCCACCTGTGGTGGTTGGGGTGAGTGAGTCATCTGTTTCTCCACCCCGTCACCTGCGCCAGTCTATTTTAACCCTTTCGAAGTGATTTTTTTTTTTTTTTTTTTTGTAACCCCCTTCTGTGTCGGCGACGTCTTTTTAATTGTATTGTAGCTATATTAACACTATCTGGTGCAACGTCTTGGAGGTTATTATGGTATTGTGTTTAATTATTATTGAGGTTTTTATTAGTTTTAGCCATTTTCGAACAATGTGTTTTTAGTTTACCCGCTAGACTTGGAAAAACGCTTCTCCAAACCCCCTTCAAACTACAATAACGTCCCCCAGACCCCTTCAAGCTGAATGTGTACATTTTTCGGTAGAAAAATTTCCCGGCCAAAGGCCGGTTTCTCCCAAATGGCGGGCTCGCTATCGCTCGCCCAGGAAAAACCGACACCTTATTGGCTTGAAGCATCATATAATCGCCAAACTAATGCGATGAAACGTCTTAAAATCTCCAAGCTAATGGAGTAAAACTGGGAGGCTCCAAATTGGCCCGCCCTGCACCTAATAGGGTTAACACGACTTTGTACAGTTTAAGCAAGATCAGTGGTATTAGACAGGATCGAGTGAGGTCATTCGAATTGGAGGTCCTTGTTTACCTGAATAACATCGTAATAACAGACGTTGGTGATCCATGCCAAGCTTTGTTGTTTTGGTATAGGGAGAGGGGGGGGGGGGGGTGTTGGATCAAGAGGGGGATATATATTTGGTTGCGTGTTTAACGAATAGGGATTAGTGGATCGAAAGTGGTATATATAGTATCACTCACTCACTCTCACTCACTCTCTCTTTCACACACACTTTATCTGTGTGTGTGTGTTTTTTTTTTGTTTTTTTCTATATGATTGAAGGAGGCAAAAGGCAGAACTGCCTATAGCGAGTGCCTCTCCCATAGTTGAAAGAGTGACAGGGCCGAAATCAAGGGACGTTCGGGCCAAAATGCCTGGACACACGGAGTTTGAAGCAATTTAAGTCATAGCAAGAGGGAAAGACTGATTCTGGGAGAGAGTTCCAGAGCTCAGCTGTTGAGTAAAAGAAAGTTTGAGAGTAACGTTTGAGAGTAATGTGTGAGTGAATGAGTGTGAAAGAGACAATGAAAGTGAGAGTGTGAGTAAAAGTGAGTGAGTGAAAGTGAGGTGAGAATGAGTGCCAGACAAAAAAAAAAAAAAATCGACACAACAACGAACGCCAATCAGAACTTTTGCCGCGAGAGACGTTTACTTAAGTGACGTCATGATGGGCTGGTGACGTCCCCCCCCCCCTCCCCCCTTTACCAGGCTAATCCAACTTCCTTAATGGGGAGGATTTTTGTTTTCGATTTGTTTTAATTTACTTATTTATCTATTAATTTTAGTTTCCTCCCTAGACCTCCATCAAGTATGACGGGAGAAAAAAAAAAAAAAAACAAGAAAAAAAAAAAAAAAAAAACCTAGAAAAATATGTACAGTTTTCGGTAGTTAAAAATGTCCCGGCCGAAAGCCGTTTCCTCCGATATTACTGGCTCGCTCTCGCTCGCCAGGATAAAATCAACATCGAAATGGCATGAATGGTCTTAATATTGACACAGAAACGGGGCGAAAAGTCATATAATCGCTAACCTAATGGGTCGAATGTCTTAACATCTGAATACTAATGGGGCTAAACATGAGGGACAAGTGGGGCCCAGGAAAACCAACCCTCTCCCCTTAAAAGAACCACCATTTTGTATACCTCTTATTAACCCTATCTGGTACAAGGTAGGTCTTTTAGGAACCTAACTGTTTAACTCCATCGTTTTTTAGATTTTAAGACCTTTCACCCCATTAGTCTGGCGATAATAAGAAGCTTAGACTCTCTCTCTCTCTCTCTCTCTCTTACTCCGTGTAGGCAGGAAAGTTTTTCTCGGATAATTCTCTGCGTCTGAAGAAGTGGGGGTTTCTTTTAATTCCCAGTTTAATCTCTCTCTCTCTCTCTCTCTCTCTCTCTCTCTCTCTCTCTCTCTCCCCCCCCAAGTGTTTATTCATAGAAGCTTGATTAGGACAGTGTTTTCATTATTCATACCGACAGTGATCATATTCTGGGCTGGGGATTATGAATGCGCGCGCAGGCACACATATACATACATACATACATACATACATACATACATACATACATACACACACACACAAACACAATGTTGAATGTACGCTTTATGTGTACTTGTGGTTGTTGGGTGGTTTTTGTGTGTGTGTGTGTGTGTGTGTGTGTGTGTGTGTGATTTACATGGAGAGAGAGAGAGAGAGAGAGAGAGAGAGAGAGAGAGAGAGAGAGAGAGAGAGAGAGAGAGAACATACGGATAATACATGGAGCCAAG
>CM064569.1:4839155-4840911 GCA_032716605.1 Paralithodes platypus
ATACAAAAATATAGACTTATTTATGCAACATATTAAGGGGAGATGGGCCGGTTTTCTGGACCACTTTCTCCCTCATATTTAGCCCCATTAGTTTTCAGATGTTAAGATGCTTGCCCCATTAGTTAGTCAATTTTAAGACCTTTCGCCCCATCTTCAATACTTAGACCTTTCGTGCTATTTAGGTGTTGATTTTTTCCCTGGCGAACGATAGTGAGCCTGTAATGTTGGAAGAACCAGCCTTCGGCCAGGACATTTTTATACCGAAAAATGTACATATTAATGTAGAAGGGGGATCTAATGGATGTTTTTTTTTTAAATTTGATGGAGGTCTAGGGAGGAAACTAGAAACAATAATGAATACATGCAAGAATCGCCCAAAAAGTGAACCATCCCCACTTAAGCATTGGACACTAAACTTACTTGTGTAATATTTTAACCCATGCAGTGCTGGTGTCGTCATTTTCATTGCATGCTGACCACTATAAGACGATTTTATTCAGTTTAAGATGGGCCTCAAGCAATTAACAGGCTTCGATTTACTATTATTACGCGCACAGATCCTTCTTAAGCTGTACAAAATCGTCTAAATATAGCTAGAATGATATAACAAATATGTCGCCGGTGCATAAAGGTTCGAGTCGGCGAATTATTAAATATTATGGCACAGGAGTAGCATGCAAGAGGCCACATTTAAGAGGAGCCCACGTTTAAGAGGCCACATATGCAAGAGGCCACATATGCAAGAGGCCACGTTTAAGAGGAGCCCACGTTTAAGAGGCCACATATGCAAGAGGCCACGTTTAAGAGGAGCCCACGTTTAAGAGGCCACATATTCAAGAGGCCACGTTTAAGAGGAGCCCACGTTTAAGAGGCCACATATGCAAGAGGCCACGTTTAAAAGGAGCCCACGTTTAAGAGGCCACATATGCAAGAGGCCACATTTAAGAGGAGCCCACGTTTAAGAGGCCACATATGCAAGAGGCCACATTTAAGAGGAGGTCACGTTCAAGAGGCCACATATGCAAGAGGCCACGTTTAAGAGGCCACATATGCAAGAGGCCACGTTTAAGAGGAGCCCACGTTTAAGAGGCCACATATGCAAGAGGCCACATTTAAGAGGAGCCCACGTTTAAGAGGCCACATATGCAAGAGGCCACGTTTAAGAGGAGCCCACGTTTAAGAGGCCACATATGCAAGAGGCCACGTTTAAGAGGCCACATATGCAAGAGGCCACATTTAAGAGGAGGTCACGTTTAAGAGGTCCTGTACGCAAGAGGCCACCCACGTATGCAAGAGGCCACCCACGTATGCAAGAGGCCACCCACGTATGCAAGGGGCCACGTATGCAAGAGGCCACCCACGTATGCAAGAGGCCACCCACGTATGCAAGAGGACACCCACGTATGCAAGAGGCCAACCACGTATGCAAGAGGCCACCCACGTATGCAAGAGGCCATGTATGCAAGAAGACACATTTAAGAGGAGGTCACGTTTAAGAGGCCACGTACGCAAGAGGCCACCCACGTATGCAAGAGGCCACCCACGTATGCAAGGGGCCACATATGCAATAGGCCACGTATGCGAATCCGCTAAATGAATGTCTACAATAGTCATCCCTATGTTGTCCCAAACCCTATCTGCAATGGCGGACATCAGAGGTGAGGTAGATCATGGTATTTTGATTACACTGGTTACTAACAACAGTCACAACCACAGCCATTCCAGCAGTATAGTACTGTATAATCAATATACACTT
>CM064569.1:4841011-4868511 GCA_032716605.1 Paralithodes platypus
ACCCACACCTACATCCCTACACATATATTATACACCACACCTCACCCATCCTTACACTAATGTCTTTGAGGGGGAGTTTAGTGCACATAGTGAAGAGAGCTCATACTTAACCTTGATCCGTCTCCTCAACATCCTACTGTCCCCCCTTACCTCTTCACCCCATCATAATGCCCCTACCACCCCCCCTTTTTTTCCTACCTAATGTCCCCCTTTTCTTCCCCAACCTATCGTATTGACACCCCTTTTCCTTCCCTCCCCACCCACCCTACATATAATTTAATTTTGAGATTACCCCCCCCTCCACACACAACAACAACTAATCACAATCTCTCCCCTCCCCCCCCCACTCACCCTTAATAACCCCTTCTTCCTTCCCTAACTGATCTTTAATGCCCCCTCCCCCTTCCTTCCCCAAACCACCGTCACCAATACCACATCCTCTCCTCTTTCCTTTCCAACCCATTCTAAAACCCCCTTTCATACCTCCGTTCCCAACCCCCACACCGCCCATTCAACCCATCCACTGTCCACCTTTCCTTTTCCCAATCCATCCTAATTCCCCTTTCAACCATCCTATCTTCCCAATCAACCTATCCAATGTCACGTTTCGTCCCTCCCAATCCATCCTAATCGACCCTCTCTCCCCTTTCCTTTACTTTCCAATCCCTTCTAATCCCCTCCCAACCACCCCCTGTCTCGATTCTATGTCCCATTCCCCCCCCCCCCCCCCCAACACACACACACACACATTATACTATGTTTATTTTATTTGTCTTAACCCTGGCCGCCTTTTGATATTCCGCAGGGTACGATTCGAGTTGTTGGACTTGTCCTATTGCCTTTTACGGGAGTGGTGTTAAAGATCTGTAAGATGCAAATGTGGTTGTCGGTTTGTGTGAGATATGAATGAGTTGTTACTGGGGTTCCCTGGGGTGGTGGTGGTGGTGGTGGTGGGGGGGGGGGGTGATTGGTTTTGGTAATTACAGACATTGCACAATATTTTAGTTTTAGTTTGTTTACGCATTGACGCAACATTGGTGGAGGGTCTATATTGACGCAACATGGGTGGAGTCTATATTTATGTGACGCAACATTGGTGGAGTCTATAATTTATTGACGCAACATTGGTGGAGTCTATCTTTATTGACGCAACAGTGGTGGAGTCTATATTGACGCAACATTGGTGATTCTATATTTATTGACGCAAACATCTGGTGGAGTCTAGATGACGCAACATTGGTGGAGTCTATATTTATGGACGCACACATTGGTGGAGGTCGGGTATATTTATTGACGGCAACATTGGTGGAGGGGGTCTAATATTTATTGACGCAACAATTTGGTTGGGAGTCTATATTGACGCAACATTGGTGGAAGTTATATTTATTGACGCAACAATTGGTGGAGTTCTAATATTGACGCAAACATTGGTGGAGTCTATGATTTATTGACGCAACATTGGTGGAGGTCTATATTTATTGACGCAACATTGGTGGGAGTCCATATTTATTGGACGCAACATTGGTGGAGTCTATATTGACGCAACATTGGTGGTAGTCTATAATTTATTGAAGCGAACATTGGTGGAGTCTATATTGACAAGCAACATTGGTGGAGGTCTATATTTATTGACGCAAGCATTGGTGGAGTCTATATTTATTGTACGACAAAAACCAACATTGGTGGAGTCTATATTGACGGCAAACATTGGGTGGAGGTCTATATTATTGACCGCAACATTGGTGGGGAGTCTATATTTATTGAACGCAACATTGGTTGGAGTCTATATTGACGCAACATTGGTGGAGTCTAATATTTATTGACGCAAACATTGGTGGAGGTCTATATTTATTGACGCAAGACATCTGAGTGGAGTCTATATTTATTGACGCAACATTGGTGGAGTCTGACATTGACGCAACATTGGTGGAGTCTAGTTATTGTATTGACGCAACATTGGTGGAGTGTCTATATTTATTGACGCAACATTGGTGGAGTCTATATTTATTGACGCAACATTGGTGGAGTCTATATTGACGGCAACACATTGGTGGAGTCGATATTATTGATGCAACATTGGTTGGAGTCTATATTGGACGCAACATTGGTGGAGTCTATATGATTTCATTACATTTTGTGTTTGGTATATGTATAATTATTGGGAAAGGTACATAAACACGACGTACGTTTTTATACTCTCAGCCGGGCTCGAACCCACCGTCAGGACGATGCGTCCATGCCTTTAAACCAAGCTCTACCACGGTCGTGGTAGAGTTGGATATCGCAATGGACCAAGATTGAACAAATAAAGAAGCTATCCAATGAATGAGGGTCAGGTGCTGCTAGCCCCAACACCCCTTGTATGGAGGTGCGATATCCACGTACGTAAAGAGTGACAAGTAAAGAAGCGAACTAATTGCTATCCCCAAACCACTCTAGTATCGGAAGGTGTGGACGTGGGGGGGACAGTAACAGGTGATAAGGACCTGTCTAACCTTAGGGACTGGACAGATAACCTATTTCAGTATGGCATCCGGTTAGTAAAACAAGCTTAGATAAAAGGTTCCTAGTTTATAAACAAACCCCAGTAGCTGGCGGTGGGTGGTATATATAATTATACAGTACATACGATTATATATATATATACTATATATATATATATTATATATATATATATATATATATATATATTCACTATATATAATGTATATATGTGTGTTACAGGGATACAAAAAGGGTAGGGCTGCTGTAAAACGAGTGGGAACCCCCCCCCCCATATGTGGCCAGTCCGATATGATACGCTAATTGCTTGGGGGTGTGGTAAGTGGTTAAGTGTTATAAGTGGTGGTGTGTGTGTGTGTGTGTGTGTGTGTGTGTGTGTGTGGGTGTGTAAGATAAAGGTAGTGAGTAAGTCAATGTGTGGGATGTAGGGTGGGTGGGAGGAGAGGGATGGTTGTGTGTGTAGGTGTATGTGATGTAGGTGGGTGGGAGGGATGGGTGTGTGTGTGTGTGGGGTATTGTTTTTTTTTTTTTTTTTTTTTTTTTCTATTGTGATTGAGGGAGGCACAAAAGGCATAACTGCCTATAGCGAGTGCCTCCCCCATAGTTTGACAAGAGGGGACAGGGCCAAAAGTCAAGGGATTCGTTCGAGCCAAAATGCCTGGACACACGGAGGGATTTGAAGCAAATTTTAAGTCATTAGGAAGAGGGAAAAGACTGATTCTGGGAGAGAGTTCCAGAGCTCAGATGTTGAGTAGAAGAAAAGTTTGAGGAGTAAAACGTTTCACTCTTGGGTTGGAGAGTTGCACAAGGTAGGGGTGGGATGATGCGTTGCAAGACGGGTACCACAGTGGCCCTACGTTAAAGGAGGTGGTATGCACTGGGATAGCTCTGAGGAACACTGATTATTATAGTAGCGATGATAGAATAGCGAGGAGGAGATGCAACATTGGGGCGGAGGAGAGAGAGATTGCAGAGAGTTGGTGAAGTGGACGGGAGTTAATGATACGAAAGGCCTTACTTTCAATACTTTGTCTAGTTGAGAGCCGGTTTGGTGAGAGGAACCTCCCCACACATGTGAACACTACTCAACTCAAGGTATGAGAGAAAAGGTGTGTGTGAGTCTGTATGAAGATGTAGGGGGGTGGGAGGGAGAATGGTGTGGGTGTCCGGTGTAGATGTGGTGTGCTGTGTGTATGTGTGTAAGATAAAAGGTGGGTGTGGGTTGTAGGTGGGTGGGAGGAGAGATATGATGTGGGTGTGTGTGTGTAATGGATATGTGTTGTAGAAGGATATTAAAGGTGTGAGTGGGTTAGTATGTAAGGATGTGGGTGGGAGGCAGGCGGATGATGATAATTTTTGCTTACTTAGTGCCTTATCGGGGAATCGTGCGTAAGGGGGTGCAGGGGACCCGAGTTAGCGTTATACCATGACTGGACTGAGTCTGAGAGAGAAGAGAGAAGAGAGTGAGAGTGAGAGTGGGTGGGCTTGGTGGTGAGGGAGGCGTGGCGTGGGTTGTTTGTTTGGAGTGAGTAGGTGAATGGGTTGTCGTGTGTGTTGGTGTGTACAAAGTACAAATGGACTACAAAGGATAATCAAGCAACAACAGATCTAGTGGACCCTTCTAGGCTGCTTGTCCTCCAAAACACTGGCGGATCAAGTGTTCCGAAACCAGTGGTTTAGAGGTGGGTCATAGAGGGAACATTAGGAAAGGGAACTACTGCCTGGAGACATTAATGTCCCATGGCAGGATTAGGAAAGCTAGTAGGGGACAGCATGGTGTTAGTAAATGTGGGGGGGGTATAACATAAAGTTATTCATTTACAAACGCAGTCAGTCGCGGGTTTTGATGCGAGATATTTGTCTAAGCGGAGTTTTTAATATGAAATCAACGGTGCTGCACGTCTATAACGTCTCGGGGGAGCCCATTCCACAAGTTGTGTGTGGTGTTGTGTGTTCTAGTTGGTCCTATGTTACTTTATGTGTGTGAGTGAGAGTGTATGTGATAATTATGTCAATGCCTTCACACATACCGTGTTACTAATTTCACTAATCACTAGTGACCTGGATTCGTTACCCAAACATAAATTCGTTTTCTCATTTTCATCATGATCACGTTTAGCCGTTACCTATACCAACGGAAAAAGGATTATCAGCGCTGAGTCTCGTAGTTGGGAAACTCGCACACTTTGGATGCTTTGATGTTATTAATCAGCAGGTTTACCAGGTATATATTCATATATATATATATATATATATATATATATATATATATATCTATATATAATTATATATATATAGAGAGAGAGAGACGAGGGAGATAGAAAAAAAAAGCAAAAAACATAAACAAAAACATAGGGAAACACAATATTAATTATATATATATATATATAGAATATATATATATAGAGAAGAGTGAGAGACTATGGGACTATGGTGAAACTATGATAGTATTATGGCCTTGGAAGATGATACTGATGAGAGAGAGAAACATTATTTCGGACTCGAAGGGGGGGGGGGGGGGTTCTAGGCGAAGGCTTTGTAAAGCTTGCATGGAGGTATAGCATGATGGAGGTATAGCTTGGTGGAGGTTTTATAGCGAGGGACACGGTAAAACAAAAGATATGAAATGAATGAATAAATTGATGACAAAATTAAACGACTACCCCCTTTTTAAGATCATCATCTCAACTCCATATTATCCATAACGTTCCACTAAAGACACTAGAGCTGTGAGTTAGTCATGACTGGGATACCCTATGTAGGGCCCCAGGTGCAGGTTAATTCCTAGACCACCAACAGTGACACGCAAGCTTGTGGGGGTATTCATGGATGTACAACTTCGCTTTACACCTCGGACTCATGTATGACATTTGCCAGTAAAGATACATTACATATATCGTATAACATGAAGAATATACATTCACCATACGGAGGGAACCCTTCTACACATACACCACTCTATAGGTATTATACATAGTGGGCAAGTATACTACCTGGTTCAAAACACACACACACACACACACACACACCAACCAAAACACACACAACATATCATATATATAATATATATATATATGCGTGTCTGACAATAAACACACACATACAACACTAGTATCGGAGATAAAGTACCAGTCTGCGTAGTGTCTTATCTTGAGGGTTCATCACTTGGTGGTGGGGAGAGGGGGGTTAGTGGGGTGGATTGAATAGAGGTGGAGTGGTTAGGAAAGGGGATGGTGGTTTAGAAGGTGAGGGTAGTTAGGAGAGAGAAGGGGAGGTGAGTACAAAGGAAAACAAGCAAACAAACAGGTCATGCGACCCTCGAGGTTACTTTGCCCTCCAAAAAACACTGCTGTTCCAAGTGTTGCAAACAGTATGTTTCGGAGAGAATGTGGGAAAGATGTGAGGAAGGAATAGTGCTGCCCTGAGGCTTAGTTCATGGGGTGGTTAGGGGTGCTGGGGTGGTGGTTAGGGAGTGGAAGATCGTTCTTAAATTGGGAAATGATGGGGGCTAACACATGAGGAGAGAGAGGGGGGGGGGGGGGGGGGGGGGGGCAGAAAAATCAACCATCTACCCATAAATGTCTTCGGCTTTAACTGAATAAATACGTCTAATAGTCGCCAGAGCAAAGTTAAAGGGACGTCACCGATACAGAAGGGGTTAAGAGAGAGGGAGAGAGAGAGGAGGTGACCACAGGAACTCAGACCACGCAACAAACCCAACCCACACAGCAGCCATTTAGAGAGAGGAGAGAATGAGAGAGAGATGAGAATAGATGAGAGAAGAGATGGAGGAGGAGAGAGATGAATGAGTTTGAGGAGAGAGAGAATATGGGGTGGTGACCAAAAGAGGAAGTGGAATGTGAGAGGAAGATACAAAGGGGAAGAATAATGAGAGAGAGAGAGAGGGGGTGGGGGGTAGGTGTAGAAGAGAACAGCAAAGGTAGGAAAACAAGAGACATTTAAGACAATAGAGAGATTTCATTTGATTTCATATAATTATATAGTATGCACACACATACAAATAGAGAGAGAGAGAGAGAGAGTATAGAGGTGTTTGTTGCGAGAGTGGCGGCGGTGTATGTGTGTAAGAGAGGATGTGTGTGTGTGTGTGTGTGTGTAAGAGAGACAGTATGTGTGTGTGTGTGTGTGTGTAAGAGAGACAGTATGTTTGTGTGTGTGTAAGAGAGAGAGAGAGAGAGAGAGTGTGTGTGTGTGTGTGTGTGTGATGAGTATAAAGGTGTTTGTTGCGAGAGAGGAGGCGGTGTTTGTGTGTGTGTGTGTGTGTATGTATGTATGTATGTATGTGTGTGTGTGTGTAAGAGAGAGAGTATGTGTGTGTTGAAAGAGAGAGAGAGAGGCGGGTGGGTATAGAGCTACGGAAATGACGTCATCCTCACCTCCGCCACCACACCTGTTCGCTCCACTCTGAACCACGCTCATGTTGATACACGTGGTGTCGCCCGCCCCCCTCCCCCCCCCCTTTACACACACACACACACACACACGTGTCTGCCCCCTCCACACATAGGCTACACTCACTAACACACACACACACACACACACACACACACACACACACACACACACACACACACACACACACACACACACACACACACACACACACATATCTGCCCCCATACTCACACACACAAACACCTGTACACTCTTGATCATGGATATTTGAACACCTAATGATAACTACCAGACGGTGAACATTTACGTGGGAATCTCAGCCATTTGATTTTGTTTTAATGATTCCTACATTTAAATGGGTAGATACTTATTAAGGATTAGGACTCCAGGTGGAACAGATGGTGGAGGTGGTGCATGGAACAGATGGTGGAGGTGGAACAGATGGTGAAGATAGAACAGGTGGACGTAATGGAGGTGGAACAGATGGTATAGGTGGAACAGGTGGAGGTGGAACAGATGGTGGAATTGCTTGAGAGAGAGAGAGAAAGTGTAAATCGCTATACTCCCAAGTCTTCCATGTTTGATATATAAGTGGAGACGGATTTCATAAGCTTGTGATTGGTGAGGCCGCTCCAAGGTTGATGGAGTTTTGGAGTTTTAGAGTTTGGAGTTTTAAAGTTTGGAGTATGAGGTGGTTTGAGATATTAGGGGGTATTGATTATTGTTTGGTCTATTTATTATTATGTATATCTTTATTAATGTATTTATTTATTTTATGCCGGACTGCAAACGCGGGGGGAGCTGCGCGTAGGGGTAGACCTAGAATGTCGTGGGATCAGGTACTCTGGTCCGATCTCAAAATCAAGAACTTGACATAAAAGAGACATGCGTAAACGGCTAAGGTTGGGTAGAGCATGCCAAACCTCACTCTGGATAGGACCAGCCTCAGCCCTCATGGTATAGGAAGTGGTAATTAACAACCAACCTTGTGCCTAAAGAGAGGGCTGGTAATTCTGTCTGGGAAACTACTGTAGGGTGTGTGTGTGTGTGTGTGTGTGTGTGTGTGTGTGTGTGTGTGTGTGTGTGTGTGTGTGTGTTGGTGTTTTCTCGTGTGTGTGTGTGTGTGTGTGTGTGTGTATGTGTATGTGTGTGGTTGTACTTACTCTAGTTGTACTTACTCTAGTTGTATTGCGGGAGTGAGCATGCTCGTTATTTCCCGCCTCCCTATATTGTGTAGGTGTTATATGTATCGTTGGAATGGCTGTGGATGTGTGTGTAGACTGTATTTTTAGCCAATAGGCGACATCGGAAACGAAGGCTTAGGCGTGGATCTGTATGGTACCCATTCTCACTATAGACGGTACCGTCTCGCCCCGAAGGCTTAGGTAAGCCATCAGCTTACGTGCACCATATGATACCCATCTCGCCTTGTACCATTTTTGCCACCCCCAGATTGGGACGTCACAACGTCGTCCACATTATTCCAGGTACCTATTTACAGCTAGGTGAATGAGGCTAACACAAGAAAGGAGACAAGCCCAAATTGTGCTCCGCCCGGCCGAGGGATGAACCCCCGACCCCTCGTGTGTGAGACGAGAGCTCTACCTACTCGGCTACGGGCTGATGTGTGGTGTGGATGTGTGTGTGTGTGTGTGTGTTGCTGTGTGGTGGTGCCGTGTGGTGTGTAGTTGGTGTGTGTGTGTGATGGGTTGTGTGGTGGATGTGTGTTGTGTGTGTGGTAGTGTGGTGATGTGATCACCACCACCACCAGCTGGTGTTAGGGTGAGAGAGAGAGGTCGTGTAATACTAAATAATAATGTGTGTTTGTTGGGCTGAGGGGTACACAAGTTGTATAGGTAGATTATAAACAACAGAAAATCGTTTAATGGTAACCAGAATACGATGAAAAGAGGTTAATGAGAAACTCGGATGCGTCTGACCCAGCGCCAGATGCAGGATACCGCTATACCTCGCCTCTAACGTTCGTTAGGACAACACTGGGGAGATGTTGATCACCGGATGTGGTGTGTGATCGTGGGGGGGGGGGGGGGGTGATCAACAGCTGGCGTAAGGTGAACATCGGGTGGAGGGGGAGAGGTCAGGGTGAGAGAGGGAGGGAGGTTACACTGTGGCGTGGGGGGGGGCACACAAGGTCACACATTTACACATTGACCCGGCTGCTCATCTACACAAATTATGACTCCCTTTCTTTCCGGCGGCTTTGTTTGTGTGCAAGATGTTTGTTAAGGGTTGTGCGCGCGCGTGTGTGTGTGCGTGCGTGATTGGCCCACACCCGGCATATCCCCCTCACACCCAACCCATCTCGTCCATATGCCTACCTAACTTTATCTTGAAGCTCTCCATCGTTCTTGATCCCACTATATCACTCGGTAGCCTATTCTACATATCTACAACTCTGTTACCAAACCAATACTTGCCTATATTTTTTTTCTGAAACGAATTATTATCTAATTTGAAACCTTTTTTTCGAGTTCTTTGCAAATTCTTCCGTTAGCATTGAGCTTCCATATCCCCTTTAATAATCCCACTAACCCATTTGAACACCTCTATCATATCCCCTCTAACTCTGCGTCTCTCTAACGAATGTCAGAAGCCTAAGTTTCTTCAACCTTTCTTCATAGGGACTCTGTCTCATATGGATAATGTTTGTCACATTCTTCGCTTAGTACCTACTGACTCCAAGGAATCTATGTTACCATTGTCTGTAATAATAAGGGACACACAAATTGAAACAGCCTACATCCAATTATGGGGTTCTCACTAATGACAAATCAAGTTTGGCTTGTTGGTACAATCACCTCTTAGAGTGATCACGAAATTATAACTTGGTGCCGAGGACCCAAGACTTATTTGGACGCGAATGCTGTACGGGTTACTGTGATAGGTTGATTTAGTAGTTTGATACAGGAAATGCATTCAGCTGTCAGGGTAGATCCCAAGGTCACTCAACGTCCATATTTAGCCATCCGCCCATTTTACACCAAGCCTCCCTCCCATCCGCGTGTTTCAGTTGGTTTCCCTGTCAATACAACCTCATATAATATATAACAATATATTCTATTTTTATTAATTTTACTCCAACACCAAACACCACCCCAAGCAATGAGAAAAATCTTAACGGGAAAGGTGAGGTTTTTATGATGTTTAGGATCCGACTAGATAAATCCTGCAAGCTTAAGATGTACACCCCCTTGAGCCCCTTCAAGCTAAATTTGACACCCTTTTTCGGTTTAGCAAAAATGTCCCCGGCTGAAAGCCCGGTTCCTCTTAAATTACAGGCTCGCATGACGCTCGCCAGGATAAAATCGACACCTAAATTGCACGAAAAGGTCTTAAAATTGATAGATAATGGGTGTGGACGTTCTTAAAATCGTCAACAATAATAATGGGGAGGCGAAATTCTTAAAATTAGGAAAATCAATGGGGTTTACACACATGACCCGCAGCGAGAAAGGAGAAAGGAGTAAGAAAATAATCCCCTGTCAAGTGTGAAAATCGGCCCTTAGGATGCCCGCATGTGGTCTCCCCGGGATTCGAAGCTGGGTTATCACATACAGATCTTAACACTCTTAACCCCTTCAGACACATATGACGCAGAGGTTGCCAGATTAGCAATAAGAAATAGAGTTCTCTCACTTATAATTACCTCTCCAAAATTAGTTTTCTGCCACACAGTACTAACCTCAAAAGACAAACTGCAGAGTGTTGACTAGTAACTTAAAACGAAAGGGTTTCTAAATACCCCTGATGGTAACAAAGGTTTTAAAGTATCCCTAATAGGCTCAAAATCGCGTCATATGTCGGAGAGGGTTAATCGTTGCACCATCAAGACAGTTAATAAATAACTATCAATCGTGGTGATGTGCTGTAATTATAACGGTCTTGATGGTGTAATGGTTAGAGGGTGTAAGTTCTGCATGTGATAGCCTAGGTTCCAATCCCATGCTTTCATTTATTTTATTTGGGGTGTTAAGAACGATGTTAAGAATATTCTACCTTAGGGGGGGTGACCTGTTTTGGTTCTGTCCTTTTCTATCTTTCTCTGGCTTGTATCCATTTGGCCCCATTCAGCCTACTGTTTTAAGGACCGTGTTATCTACATCCAGGTGTAAATTTTTTACTGCGTGCGAGCTGGTAGCGAGCCAAGCATATTTTTAATTTTTGTTTGACAGCCGGTACATTTTTAAATTTTTCCCCGATAGATAAAATGTCTCCGGCGGAAGCCGGAAATTTTTCTATATATACATGCGGGCTCGCTATCGCTCGCCAGAAGAGAAATCGAACCTAGATGGCGGATAAGAACGTCTTTAAATAGTGTGGCTGAATGGGGCCGAATGGACATACAAGCCAGGAGGAAGAGGATGAGCGGCAAGCGACCAGAAATAACAGAAAACAGGTCACCCCCCTTAACGTAACCCATCTATAACCTAACTTAAAACAAAGTGACGTTTCCTAACTTTTGTGTTATGTGAATGAAGAAGAGAAAAGACAGGTTGCCTTTGTGTGTGTGTGTGTGTGTGTGTGTGAGAGAGTTGTAGTGAGTGATGGTGTAGGTGTGGCAGGGTATCACATTACTATAGACTGGTATTACATCTGTGTGTGAGAGAGAGAGAGAGAGAGTTAGTGAGTGTGTGTGTGTGTGTGGTGTGCTTGTGTGTAGAGAGAGAGAGACGAGTTGTAGTGAGTGATGAGTGGTGTAGGTGTGGCAGGGTATCACATTACTATAGACTGGTATTACATCTGTGTGTGAGAGAGAGAGAGAGAGAGTTAGTGAGTGAGTGAGTGATGGTGTAGGTGTGGCAGGGTATCACATTACTATAGACTGGTATTACATCTGTGTGTGAGAGGGGAGAGAGAGGAGAGTTAGTGAGGTGAGTGAGTGATGGTGGTGTAGGTGTGGCAGGGTATCACATTACGGTACTATAGACTGGTATTACATCTGTGAAAGAAAGAGAGAGAGAGAGAGAGTTAGTGAGTGAGTGAGTGAGTGATGGTGTAGGTGTGGCAGGGTATCACATTACTATAGACTGGTATTACATCTGTGAGAGAGAGAGAGAGAGTTAGTGAGTGAGTGAGTGATGGTGTAGGTGTGGCAGGGTATCACATTACTATAGACTGGTATTACATCTGTGTGTGTGAGAGAGAGAGAGAGAGAGAGAGAGAGATAGTGAGTGAGTGAGTGAGTGATGGTGTAGGTGTGGCAGGGTATCACATTACTATAGACTGGTATTACATCTGTGAGAGAGAGAGAGAGAGAGAGTTGTAGTGAGTGATGGTGTAGGTGTGGCAGGGTATCACATTACTATAGACTGGTATTACATCTGTGTGAGAGAGAGAGAGAGATATATATATATATATATATACTGTATATATATATATATATATATATATATATATATATATATAGAGAGAGAGTGTGTGTGTGTGTGTGTGTGCGTGTGCGTGAATGAGTGAGAGCAGGAGAGAGAGGGAGGAGCGGGAATAGTAATGCAGGGGTCCTATTATTGAAAGGAGTAGAATAGGTGTATTTCCAGATTACTGATCATGTTCGTCTTATAAATACATATCTCATTGAAACCAAAAAGTGTGTGTGTGTACTTACTCTAGTTGTACTTACTCTAGTTGTAATGTGTGTGTGTGTGTGTGTGTGTGTGTGTGTGTGTGTGTGTGTGTGTGTGTGTGTGTGAGGGGAGGGGGGTGTTACTTTATAAACATAAAACAAAATAGCAATAAGATATAAGAGAAACGTGCAAATTATATGCAAGTAGTACAGAGGAAATAAAGCAACAACAGGTATTGCAACCCCTCGAGGTTACTTGCTCTCTATGTTAGTGCTGTTTTAAGCGCCCAACAGTTTATCAGAGATGATATGATAAAGTGTTGATTCAATGAGGTTAATAAACTAACAATAAAGTACTAAGTAAATCATTTATTCATTTACAAATGCAGTCATCCGTGGCTTTCAGGCAAGGTGCTTGTCGCTAGAGCACACTGTTAAAAGAACCAACGGTTTTGTAGTCTATAACATCTCGGGGAAGCCCATTCCACAGATTGACAACTCAATTAAAGAAGAAGTTCTTAATAAATTATTTACCAATGATTTTGTAACCATGTCCCCTTGTGTAATTTGACTGGTCGATTGTAAAGTACTCACTGCACTTAAATTGTCGATGCCTTTGATGATCTTGAAAACTTGAATTAAGTCACCTCTTAATCTCCACTTTGTTAGAGGAAAAAGATTCAATTCCTCAAGACGCTCCTCATATGGTTTGCTCCTCAAACACGGTGTCATTTCGGTAATTCTACGTTGAACTCGGTAATGTATTTAATACATTTAGAGTATGAAATATATTAGCAATAAATATAGTTAATTAGTATTGTACAGTCGCGCTAATAAGTGATGTCTCGGCACCAAGTATGTTTTGATCAATAATTGGTATCAGCAAAATCTAAGCTTCATTTCTTCATATCGAGTGAAATATACAAACATGTTCCTACACTTACCCACCATATTCAACATCTGACAGACATTAATACAGTACAGAGCAAGCCAAACGTAATGACAGCTGGGACATTTAGCGCGACATCTACATGTAGATAAAAATATACTTTGAAAAGTGGACATAATGAATATAAACACCATATGAGGAGGAGGAGCACTTTATTGACAACGTTGTCAATAAAGTACTCCTCCTCCTCATATGGTGCTTATATAGTACTGTAAAATAAAGTGCTCCTCCTCATGTGGTGTTTATACATACGTGTAACAATAAGTGCTCCTCTATGTGGTGTTTATCCGTACTGGTGACATAATGCTTCCTCTCTCCTGTGGTGTTTTTATACAGTAATGTCAAATTAAAGTGCTCACTCCTCATGTGGTGTTATATAAAGTAATGTACAAAGAAAGTGATCCTCATGTTGGTTTCTTATATACGTACTTTTACAATAGTGCTCCTCCTCATTTGGTTTTATATGTGACTGTACATAAGTTCGTCCTCCACTCATGTGGGTGTTTAAATAGACTTAGTCAATAAAGTGCCTCCTTCCTCCTGCATGTGGTGGTTATATGCCGTACAATCAAGTGCTCGTCCTCAGTGGTTTTATATAGACTGTACAATAAAGTGCTCCTCATGTGGTGTTTATATAGTACTGTACAATAAAGTGCTCCTCCTCATGTGGTGTTTATATAGTACTGTACAATAAAGTGCTCCTCCTCATGTGGTGTTTATATAGTACTGTACAATAACTGCTCCTCCTCATGTGGTGTTTATATAGTACTGTACAATAAAGTGCTCCTCCTCATATGGTGTTTATATAGTACTGTACAATCGGGGTTGTTAAGTGTTGTCATAGATTCCAGTGGTTTTCGCTCAACAAGTATTATTGGTATTTTTATAGTTACTGGGAAAAAGTGCGTATCACCTCAGGAAAAAAAAGTATTAGTCAGTCTCCGAACCGTTGTGAAATATCTGACAACACTTATGAACCTCAACTGTACATATTTCTTCGTAAAGTATAATAGTAAAGACATTGCAGATTATATACAAATGTCAGTATTATAGCAAGAATATCAAACAGTAAATAAACTGTTTATTGATGGAGCCCACCTCGCTTTTTTTTTTCTCTTTCTCTCCCTCTCTCTTCGGCTTGTATCCATTCTGCCCCATTCAGCCTACTGTTTTAAGATGTTTACCCCCATCCTGGTGTCAATATTTTCCTGGCGAGCGGTAGCGAGCCAGCATATATATATATTTGTTTTGACAACAAGCTAAATGTGTACATTTTTCGATAGAAAAATTTCTCCGGCGAAGCCGGATTTCTCCATACAATGCTGGCTGGCTTTCGCTCGCCGGGAAGAAATTGACACCTGGATGGGGATAAACGTCTTAAAACAGTTGTCTGAATGGGGCCTAATGGATACAAGCCAGGGAAAGAGAGATACGGAGATAAAGATAAACAAAAAAGCCGGTGACCCCCCTTAATAAGTAAAATAAGAGCTACAGCATGTAACACGAATATTCCAGACATTTCAGGTACGCCGCCATGCATTAGGAAAACCGGGATGCCTAGAGGGAAGCGGGGGTGGTGAAACGCACATTAACCCCTTCTCTACCGGCGACGTCCTGTCAACTTTATTCTGGCTCATATTAGACGATTGTATTCAGTTTAACAAAGGACCTCTAGCAATTAAGAGACTTCGAGCTATCTCATTTTAACCCTTTATACTACCATAGATCCTTCTTAAGGGGAGGTTTTTAGTTGATTCCCTAGACTTCCATCAAGCTTAAAATTACTCCCCCTTGACCCCCTTTCAATATAAATTTGTACATTTTTCGGTAGAAAATTTCCCCGGCCGAAGGCCGGTGCCCCTTAAATTACAGGCTCGCTATCGCTCGCCAGGAAAAAATCGACACACCTAAATGGCACGAAAAAATTTGGTCTTAAAATTGACAGAAATGGGGCGAGGGATCTTAAAATCGCCAAACTAATGGGGCAAGCGTCTTTAAATCTCACAAGCAATGGGGCTAAACATGAGGGAGAAAGAGGTTCAGAAAAAAATCCTCCAGGTGGAAATCTCCCCTTAAGCAGCATAAAGGTCGTCTAAATAGAGCTGGAATAAAATACACATTACATAGCCGGTACAGAAGGGGTTAAGGGGACATGGGTCGCTTTTCGGGGGTCCCCCTTCTTCCTCGTGTTTAGCCCCATTAGTTTTCAGATTGTATGACGTTCTCCCTATTATTTTCAGATTTTGAAACCTTTTGTCCCATTTATATGTCAATATCAAGACCTTTTGTGCCATTTAGGTATCGATCTTTACCAGGCGAGCGATATCGAGCCTGTAATGTACCGAGAAATGTATAAATTTGTCTAGAAAGTGAGTATATGGGGTGTTTTTTAAGCTTTATGAAGGTCTAGCGAGGAAACTAAAAAATGCATAAATAATTTAGTATATACAAGCACTACCCTCTTCAAATGTTTTATCTATTCCTCCGTTACGTTATTTTCCTATATCGTTGCATTCGAGTTATTGTGTTTACTTTCCTTGCTCAGATTCTAGTTCAATATATATATATATATACTGTATATATATATATTTGTATATTTATATATATATACTGTATGTATACAGGTATATATATATATATATATATATATATATATATATATATATATATATATACGGTATGTATATACTGTATATATATATATATATATAATGTGTGTCTTCTATCTATATTTTTTTAGGGAATTCAAATGATTTAGCCTGCGAAAACATAGAGCTCAAATTAGTTTAAGATATTTTTATTTTATTTTGATTTTTTTTTACGTGATGAAGAGGTAGATGAAGGTAGATTGAATCATTGTTATTATTTTTAATTTTTAATTATTTTGTGTTGTCTCTCTTTCTCTATTTATATATATATATATATATATATATATATATATATATATATATATATATATATATATATATACTGTATATATATACCGGTATATATTATTTGTCGTTATTATTTTTGTTTCTACCTTTTCTTCTTCAGGAAAACCATTTTGAAATGATGACATACTTGTAGAAACATTATCTGGATTAATTTACATAGATACGAGATGCCACATTTGGCATTTTTGTGGCGTTTCGGTAGGCTTATGTGGTAATGCACTGATACTAGGTACAGCACAAATTCCATCTCAATAATATCTTCCCATTGACATATTGGAATTCGAACCCGGGTCCATTGGATTACCAGTCCAGTGGCAAGACCACTCCACCACATCTCCCCATATACATACAGTATACATATACAATAATAAAGACGAAAAAAATGGGACTCGACATTTGTGTGCCACCGCTTATTCCTGCAATATCTATCGGCAAAACTGGTCAGGCAGCTTATTGGGTAAAGTATATAGGTAATCCATTCACCTAAGTTCATCAATATCCAGCCTAGTTTCCGACAACAGTGCAAAAATCCCCGAAATGTTGACGGACAAATGTGGAGGATGGAAAGTTGACGATAAAACCTCTCGTGTGCCTCTATATGTTCCTTTATATGTACCCCGGTGGTCTGGTCCTACATATTCATATTACCAGACCTCTCCATGTGTGCCTCTATATGTTCCTTTATATGTACCCCGGTGGTCTGGTCCTACATATTCATATTACCAGACCTCTCCATGTGTGCCTCTCTCCATGTGTGCCTCTATATGTTCCTTTATATGTACCCCGGTGTCTGGTCCTACATATTCATATTACCAGACCTCTCATGTGGTGCCTCTATGTTCCTTTATGTACCCGGCTGGTCCTACATAGACCTCTCCATGTGTGCCTCTATATGTTCCTTTATATGTACCCCGGTGGTCAGGTCCTACATATTCATATTACCAGACCTCTCCATGTGTGCCTCTATATGTTCCTTTATATGTACCCCGGTGGTCAGGTCCTACATATTCATATTACCAGACCTCTCCGCACATTGCCCTTCTGACATTCTCCTGCAATGTTTCCGCTTGCATAATGGAAGATGCTTAAGTTGCAGAATGCTTGACATTAACGTGAAGGAACTAATGCATATATGAAAAAAATACATTTACAACACAATTTTTTTTTATTTATAGGGACAAGATTTCACTGTATTCCATGATAAATTACGTCGACTCGATCTTGATAATATACAAAATCGTATTTATGCTAAAGTAAGAAAGTGGCTAGCATTAACTTAAATCATACAATAGTGTCAGACGTTTAAGTATTAAGTTTAAAGATGATAAGAGTCGAGTTTTATATTTAGTAATAGTGTTGCGAGCCAGAATTGTATGGAGAAATCCGACTTCGCCGGAGACATTTTCTATCGAAAAATGGACAAATTTAGTCTTCTGTCAAAAATATATATACAAATATGCTGGCTCGTTACCGCTCGCCAGGAAGAAATCGACACCTGGATGGGGATAAACGCCTTTAAACAGCAGGCTGAATGGGGCCGAATGAATACAAACCCAAAGAGAGAGGGAAAGAGAAAAGAAAAAAACGAGGTGCACCACCATCCCCCAACACCGTACACACACACACACACACACACATTATCTCTCTCTCTCACACTCACTCTCTCTCACTCACTCTCTCTCTCTCTCTCTCTCTCTCTCTCTCTCTCTCTCTCTCTCTCTCTCTCTCTCTCTCTCTCTCTCTCGCTCTCTCTCTCTCTCTCTCTCACACACACACACACACACACACTTTCTCTCTCTCTCTCTCTCTCTCTCTCTCTCTCTCTCTCTCTCTCTCTCTCTCTCTCACACACACACACACACACACAGTCATCTCACAAACTCATGTATATGGAAATGACTGGAATTTAGGGATATGCATATATAGGCCCCTTCTCCTAATTAACATATTAGTCTTGACATTTCTGGTCCCCCTTCCTCATTTCTGGACCCCCTTCTCCTTCATGTTTAGCATATTAGTCTTGACATTTTAAGACGTTCCTTTCATTAGTTTGGCGATTTTAATACTTTTCGCCCTATTTCGTTGTCAATTTCAAGACCTTTCGTGCCATTTATGTGTCGATTTCTTCTGACGAGCGATAGCGAGCCTGTAATTTTAAGAGGAATTGGCCTTCGGCCGGGACATTTTTCTATCGAAAAATGTACAAATTTATCTTGAAGAGGGATCTAGGGAGTTTTTTTCTAAGTTTGAGGGATATCTAGCGAGGAAATGTTATGAATGAATGAATTTATAGGCCAAACAAGCAGTCAGTATCCCCTTAACATAAGCTCCTACCTCATTGCTGTGTGGCATACCCATTATTCAGTTAATTTTCTATTCCCTTTTCCATTTCTGCCATTCCAACAGGTGCACTAATTCACAGTGTCAAACCGGAGAAATTGTGTATAAAAACTTGAATGAATACAAGAAATTTAACGTGAAATGACAATAACAATATGAACTATAAACCTTCCGTGGATTAACCTCTCTACTGCCAACCTAGAGATTGGCAGACTGGGAGCCAAAGAGTCACATTTTCCTTTGCCCCTCAACTTTCCCTTCAGTTAAGAGGCACAGGGCCTTGGGTGGGGCTTCGGTGTCCCGGGCATTGCTGCACCCTTCTCAGCTCCTCGCCTGGGAGCGGCTTCAGTCACCTGGGCATTCTTAGTGGTGAAGCAGGGAGGGTTCTGTGGGGGCACTCGGTTATGGCCTTGGCCTTGCTCGGGACCTTGGGACAGACAGCATGGGGAACAACAACAACAACAACAACCCCTTCTGTACCGGCTATGTCTTTTTTGTATTCTAGCTAGAATTTGGCAATTTCATGAAGCTTAGGAGGGATATATGGAAGTTGTTGTTGTTGTTGTTGTTGTTGTTCCTGTTCCTCAGGCTGTCTGGCCGAGCAGCCCCAAGGTCCCGAGCAAGGCCAAGGCCATAACCGAGCGCCCCCACAGAACCCTCCCAGCTTACTTATAAGGGTAAATTATGATTATCTGTACCGGTAGCCTTCTAAATGGTAGACGTCCTCCCTAAGCTGAATTAAATGTGTCCAGTAGTTATGGGGATGGCCTGTTACCCGCTACTGTTAAGGGGGGGGGGGGGGATGGGACGTATTTATTGGCTTATTTATGTGCCTTTTTACTATTTGTTTTAGTTTCCTCCCTAGACCTCCATCAAGCTTAAAATAACACCCCCTAGACACCTTTCAAGATACATTTGTAAATTTTTCGGTAAAAGAATATCTCGGCCCTTCTGAAATTACAGGCTCGCTATCGCTCGCCAAGAAAATGTCGACACCTAAATGGCACGAAAGGTCTTAACATTGACAAATAAATGGGGCGTATGGTCTTAAAATCGCCAAACTAACGGGCCGAATGTCTTAAAATCTCAAAACTAATATGCTAAACATGAGGGAGAAGGGAGGCTAAAAAAAACAGCCCGTCTCCCCTTAACTCGTTCACGCACATATGACGCAGAGGTTGCCAGATTAGCAATGAGAAATAGAGTTCTCTCACTCTTATAATTACCTCTCCAAAATTTGTTTTCTGCCCACAGCTAACTCAAAGACAACTGCAGAGGTTGAAGTAACTAAACTAAAGGTTTCTAAATACCCCTAATGGTAACAAAGGTTTTAAAGTATCCCCAATAGGCTCAAAATCGCGTCATATGTCGGAGAGAGTTAACTTGAAGGCTTTTATTATTGGTCGGGTGATATTATCCTTGTCCTCTCTCCCTCAACCTGTCTTTCCCTCTTCCTATGACTTAAACTACTTCAAACTCCGTGTGGCCAGACATTTTAACTCTAACGTACCTTGAACTAGGCTCTCTATCACTCCAAAAAAAAAAAAAAAAAAAAAAAAAAAAAAAAAAAAATTGGGGGGTTAGACTTGTTACAGGCAGCTTTTCCTTTTATCTCCTTCATACACCTAGGGGGAAACAAATATATACAAAAATATCTTGCCATTTCCCGCGATGCTTCCTTTTGCACTGATAATAATATTAGTACATTTTAAGCCGCTGTCACACGAGCGATTTTTCCGTCAATTTTCCATGAGCAAATTTTGTCTTGTTATATTTCGGGACTTTTTTGCATTGATATCGGTAACTAGACTGATGGTAGAGTATGTTAGGCGACTGAATTCTGACAAAGTGTAATTTTTTGAGCTGTCAGACCATAATTGCCCGTAAAAATTGCTCGAAAAACGGCTCGTGTGACTCCGGCTTAAGGGGAGATGGTTCACTTTTTGGGCGATTTTTGCATGTATTCATTATTTTTCTAGTTTCCTCCCTAGACCTCCATCAAATTTAAAAACAAACATCCATTATATCCCCCCTCTAGATTAATTTGTAAATTTTTCGGTAGAAAAATGTCCCGGCCGAAGGCCGCTTCTTCCAACATTACAGGCCCACTATCGTTCGCCAGGGAAAAAAGTCGACACCTAAATAGCACGAAAGGTCTATTATTGGCGGAGAAATGGGACGAAAGGTCTTAAAATATATTAGTACATTAGATGTGTATGTACACTCGGATATCATAGTCTCTAGTCCACTCAGGACAATTCGTGGAACCCCTTTGTTTTTTCTCTATGCAATTATATCTATCCGGATTGATTTTTTGGATAGCACTTACTTTTCAATAAATAGTGTATATAATTTGGTAGTAGTTGATTTATAGAACATTTTATTCATAAATTAAATTCGTTTCCATCATTAGAAATAGGTAAAGTCCAGGAATTGGTACGAGTGGTCTAAAGAGACTACTACGGTGGTGTCCGAGTGTACCCAGGAGGAATCAAAGCACATGTAACTACTGAAAGGCGTTAATGCGGTCAACCTATAGTCCGTGCCTTCCTTATATAATCGTAACACATAAGGAACTGGTGTCATAATATCAGGTTTACTTTTTGTCCTTTTTTTTTTATTTATTTGTTATTTTCCTCCCCAGACCTCCATCAAACTTTAAAGAAAAAACATCCATTAGATCCCCTTCTAGATTAATTTGTACATTTTTCGATAGAAAAATTTTCCGGCCGAAGGCCGGTTCTTCCAGAATTACAGGCTAACTATCGGTCGCCAGGAAAAAAATCAACACCTAAATAGCACGAAAGGTCTAAATATTGACAAAGAAATTGGGCGAAGGGTCTGAAAAGCGACAAACTAATGGGGCGAACGTCGAAAAATAAAGGGGCTAAATATGAGGGAGAGAGAGGGGGGGTCCAGAAAAGCGATATATCTCCCCTTAAGCCTGTAAACCTAGTCCATGCCATCATTATATATAAGCATAATTACAGGGTGAACTGAAAGCAGAATAGTCACGGCAAAACTACGGTGGTGTTATGTGTTAAAGGGGAGATTTCCACTTGAGGGATTTTTTTTCTGGACCCCTTTCTCCCTCATGTTTAGCCCCATTGCTTTTGAGATTTTAAGACCTTCGCCCTAGTAGTTTGGATATTTTAAGACATTTTGCCCCATTTCTGTCAATTTTAAGACCTTTTGTGCCGTTAAGGTGTCGATTTTTTCCTGGCGAGCGATAGCGAGCCTGTAATTTAAGAGCAACCGGCCTCCGGCCGGGACATTTTCCTACCGAAAAATGTACAAATTTATCTTGAAAGGTGGTCTAGGAGGTGTAATTTTAAGCTTGATGAAAAAGTAGGGAACAAACTAAATATATACCTCCCCTTAAGGGGGGTAGTGTTGCTTTTTGGGTTTATGTATATATTTATTAATTTAATTGACAGTTTCTTCGCTAGACCTCCATAAAGCTTTAACAAAAAACACCCCCTAGACCCCCTTTCAAGATAAATTTGTAAATTTTTCGGTAGAAAATTGTGCCGGCCCAAGGCCGGTTCCTTCTAATATAACAGGCTCGCTATCGCTTGCCAGGAAAAAAATCGACACCAAAATGGCACAAAAGGTCTTAATAGTGGCAGAGAAATGGGGAACAAGTTCCATGAATCGCCAAACTAACGGAACGAATGTCTTAAAATCTCAAAACTAATATGTTAAACATGAGGGAGAAGGAGGTCCATAAAAAGCGACTACCTCCCCCATAAAAACACACTGGTAACGTGCTAGAAATGATAAAACATCTAGCTCTCCTCGAAACATCATTAAAATTTTTGTAATCCTTTATGAAACGGCCGAGGCTTTTTTCATACAATATTAATTGGACTTTTACAGATGATAAATAATTTTTCGAACTATATTGAATGTTCGTGGTTGTGAAGTTTTTAATATTTTTGAATCTGGTAATTATGCTTTCAATGAAAAAACGTTTATCGGACCTACAAGTGGCGTTTAGACTTTTATTTTATTTCAATTGTTTATTGTTTTTACTTGCTGCGTGCCATAACTATATATAATGAGAGATTATATATATATATATATATATATTCTTTACCTCTTATATTCTTAGAGGTCCAGCCTAAGCTGCACCCGATTGTCTTTTTTTTATTTTATTTTTTTTTTTTTTAAGAGACAATGAACGGAGGAAGGAAAAACACAGATAAAACAAAAAGGTCCATGTGCCTAAAGGCATCCTCCATTCATAAAATGTTTGTAACAACTGGATTTAAACATTTGTTGATTGTAAGTTTGTGGAAAGCAATTCGAGGGAAGTGAATTCCAAAGAGTAGTAGCTCTGGGGATAAATGAATTCTGATAAGCAGAAGTTCTGCATTGTGGAGGAGAAAGTGTAAATTCATGGGCGCTCTCAGCTGCCCTAGTTCTACGGGGAAAGATGTGGAGAGGCGGCACAATTGAAGCAAGTTCCTCGGAACAATTGCTGTGAAAATATCTGTAGAATAATGCAAGGGATGCAACGTTTCTTCGTATGGCTAATGTAGGAAGGTCCTGTGTGATTGCAGGGTTATTGATTAATCTAATAGCTTTATTTTGAATTTTGTCCAACTGCCTCAATGCAACCACTCCACTTCCACCCCACAGAGGTGAACAGTAATCCATCTGAGAGCGCACATGACTTTTATATATTACGGCCAACTGCTCGTCAGTGAAGAATTCTCGAACTCTGTACAGGAGTCCCAGTTTTTTAGAGGCATTCTTAGCAATGCTTCTAACATAATGTGTCCAGCTCAAGTTAGTAGTTAATGTTACACCGAGAATGTCAATACTAGGGGAAGTGGGAATATTTACATCATTAAAAAATATATGGGAGTCAGTGAGATTCTGTCGGTTAGAAAATTGAATGTACTTGGTTTTCTGTGCATTAAAGGAAACTAGATTCTCTTGTCCCCATTCATTAATTCTAGAAAGGTCCTGGTTCAGAGAAATTGCAGTGTTTATTTTTGAATTATAAGATCGGGTTGGGTGAAAGAATTGGTAAATGTGAAGGAACTGTGGAGTGTTGAGTCATATGCGTAGGAATGTATTGGATTATGAGTGGTAGATATGAGATCATTGATATGAATGAGGAACAGAGTTGGGGCCAAAACTGATCCCTGGGGAACACCAGCATTTATTGAGTGATATTGAGAATAAAGGCCATCTACCATTACACGTATTTTTCTGTTATGAAGATAAGAAGAAATTAGTGGAACTAATGATGCAAGGCCGTAGTGTGACATCTTCGACAATAAGGATTGATGCCAGACTCTATCAAATGCCTTTGATATATCCAGTGCTATTGTATGTGTTTCACCATGTTGGTCTGTAGCTTGGTTGATTTGATGCGTAAGAAGGCAAAGAATGTCTGCAGTTGATCGACATCGTCTAAAACCATATTGCCTATCACTGATTAATTTATTATTCTCCAGATGCTTAATTATGTGATTATTTAATATAATTTCAAAAACTTTGCCAAGAGTGGAAGTTATAGCTATTGGTCTGTAGTTTGATGGATCTGAAGAGGCACCTTTTTTAGGAACTGGATGGATGTTTGCTTCTTTCCAGGGTACTGGGAAGCATGAGGTATGAGTACACAGACGGACAAATTTTGCCAATACAGGAGCGAGCACCAAGGAGCAATTCTTAAGTACTATTGGAGGAATTTCATCTGGACCAGGAGCCTTATCTACTGAGAGATTCTGCAAAATAGTTTTGACATGTCTGGTGTGGATCTTAAGTGAGGGAATTTCAGGTGAATTAAAATTAAGTACAGGGACATCTTGATTTATTTCATCTAAGGTTGAGTTGGTGGAGAAAATATCTGCACGAAGGTTAGCTTTACCTCGTGGGTCACTTACAAGATTGCCAGTCGGAGATTTTAATGGTGGAATGGATGAAGCAGTAGTGAAGTTGGATTTGAATGAGTTAAGAGTAGACCAAAATATTTTGTTATCATTTGGATTATTTAGAAGTTTATTTGCCTGCTTATGGAGAAAGTTTGATTTAGTTAGGTTTAATACAGTTTTGGCATGATTTCTGATGTTTCTAAAGTAATTAAAGGCTTCATGTGTTTTTGATCTTGTGTATGCATTGTAGGCTATTGCTTTTTGTTCAGTTACTCTAGCACAATTATGGTCAAACCATTTAGGTGAATTAGATCTTTTACTGTACTTTTGATGAGGAATAAAAGTTTCCATTCCAATTTTTACAAAATCTTGTATGTGGCTCAAGGTGGAGTGTGCATCATTAGAAAAGAAAGAGGTCCAGGGAATATCAATAAAGAAACCTTGAAGACCCTCCCAGTCTGCCCTATCGTAATGCCATTTAGTCACCAAAACAGGTTCAGAGTGGGAAGGTGTGGTAGGTGATAGACAGGTGGCCTGTATCAGACAGTGATCAGAAGATCCAAGTGGGGACCTCACTGTAACATCATAATTTTCTGAATTGGTTGTTAAAAATAAGTCCAGTAGGTGGGAATTATGATAAATATCCATAAGTAAGCCAAAAATATGTTACCGTATACCTAAAAAACGGCCCGAACAATTGTTGGTGTAACTCTATTTAAGGGCAGATGATTTACGTCAGGTTGAACAAATATGCTGTAGTTACCCCTTCTATACCGGCGACGTCTGTTTCCATTATATTCTGCCAATAATTAGACGATTTTATTAAGCTTAGGAAGGACGCCTATCCATTAAAATGCTACAAACTATCTCGATCAATCCTTTTAGCAACCATATACCCTTCCTGAGCTTCATAAAATTGTCAAATTTTAGCTGGAATCATATAAAAATTAAGTCCCCTGTTTTGAATGAGTTTGCCAATGTATTCATAGCTGTATTTAATATGTCCCTGGAATTAACAGAAACGTCTTCCCTTACTTGCTTCAAGCTAAAAAATATGTCCACTTAGATAAATTTGTACATTTTTCGATAACAAAAATTTCCCACAGGTAGGCTGAATTCATGTAAGTTACACACCCGCTATCGCTCGCCCAGATATAAACCGACACCTGGAAGGGGTGAAGATCTTATTATCACCAAACTAATAGGGTGAAACATCTTAAAATCTCCAAACTAATATAATGAAACAGGGTAGGTCCAAAACTATTTTCCTTGGACCAAATAGGGTTAAGCTATTCATTGAAAATCGTTTATGAGGGGATGGTTCCATTTTTGGTCGATGTTTTCCATATGTATTATTTTTATTAGTTTCCTTCCTAGACCTCAATCAAACTTTAAAAAAAAAACAAAAAAAAACAAAAAAAAATCCCCTTCAAGATATATACCGTATGTAAAAAAAAAATCGGTAGAGAAATGTTCCGGCCGAAGGCCGGTTCCTCCTATAGGAACGCTATTGCTCGCCAGGAAAAACAAATCGACACGAAAATGACATATGAAAGGGGGCGAAAGGTCTTAAAGTCACCAAACTAATGGGCCGAACGTCTTAAAATCTGAAAACTAATGGGGCTAAGCATGAGAGAGAAGGGGGTCCAGAACAACCGGTCATCACCTCTTAAGAGTCCGCAGTCCGTGTTGGGCGTTGGTCCCGGCCGAATATACACCCTAAACCGATGACCTGGACCATGGTACAGTTCCCAATACAAGAACCTGAGACAGAATACTCGAGTTGATTATTATTAACGCCTTATGTACCGGAGGTGGCTAGTAAATATGATTCATTTGTGTATTATTTTTTTTAGTTTCCTCCCTAGACCTCCATCAAACTTAAAATAATAACCCCAGGATATATATATACAAGATATATTTGTACATTTTTCGGTAGAAAAATTTCCCGGCCAAAGGCCGGTTCCTCCTAAATTATCGGCTCGCTATCGCTCGCCAGGAAAAAAAAATCTCGCTTAACCCTTCTTACTACCCCAGATCCTTCTTAAACTGCACAAAATCGTCTAAATTTAGCTAGAATGAAATGGGAAAATGTCGTCGCCGGTACAGAAGGGGTTAACCGATGACCTGGGCCCATGTACAGTTCCCAATACAAGAACCTGAGACAGAATACTCGAGTTTATTATTATTAACCCCTTCTGTACCGGCGGTGTCTATAGTTTATTCACTGTAAGTAGGCGAGAAATCATGACCTCTAACCCCTGTAACTCAAAAACGACTTAAGTAATCGAGCTAATATATCTACCTTGAGTCAGTCAAGGAATAGATGTGGAAATTTGCAGCCAATTTGCCCTAGCCCGTTTTGAGTTACAGAGGATAGAGGTAATGATTTCTCGCCTACTTGCAGTGAATAGACTATAGTAAGTTTAATTTTAGCTATATTTAGACGATTTTGAAGTAATAACTAAAACTTGATTTATTCGTTTCGAGTGAGATATACAAACATGATCCTACACTTATCCACCCTATACAACATCTGACAGACATTAATACTGCACAGAGCGAGGCAAACGTTCTGACAGCTGAGACATGACTTATTAACGCCACCGTACAGTCGAGCTAATAAGTGATGTCTCGGCACCATGTATATCTCGATCAATAATTGGTATCAGCAATAACTAAAACTTGATTTATCGTTTCGAGTGAGATATACAAACATGATCCTACACTTATTCACCCTATTCAACATCTGACAGATATTAATACTGCACAGAGCGAAGCAAACGTAATGACAGCCGAGAAATGACTTATTAGCTCCACCGTACACCAGAACCATTAAATTTCCTCCCTAGTGTGACCACATACGGTCGCGCTAATAAGTCATGTCC
>CM064569.1:4873511-4901320 GCA_032716605.1 Paralithodes platypus
TCCAGGTGATGTATTACACAATCAACTTGGTCCCGTCCTTGCCTCATTAAACCAATTGAACCAGGCCTCCTGAATTACCCAGAGGACAACTGTGAATTCTTTATTCAACCCCACACCAGAGATCTACGAGGGACGATCTAAAACACAGAATAAAGGATGCAGTACAGTCGGCCTTGTCTCGGCACCAATTATGTTTTGATCAATAATTGGTATCAGCAATTTTTACAAATGATTTCTTCTTTTTGAGTGAGATATAACAACATATTCCTACACTTACCCACACTATTCAACATCTGACAGACATTAATACAGCACAGAGCGAACCCAACTTAATGCCAGGTGAGACATGACTTATTAGCGGTACCGTACATGGGCCAGGTTAAAAATCTGTGCCATCAGAAAGGTTTTATGTACCGTATGTATATTATCTACGTACCCCAGTTTTTTAGTTTTTTTCCTTTTGTTTTATAGTAGCAATTATTATCTAGAACGTATGGTTTCTGGTGGTTTCGGATATGTCATTTCGATATTGTCCCCTTGGTCAGAGAGTGTACATATCACTTTATAGCCGTTGATTGTAGATTATGATAAAAGGTTTGTCCTCCTTGGATAGTATCGATTGTGTATTGACACAATTTTGAATAAACTAGTTGACAGAATAATTATAAACACCATTCCACGAGGAGCACTTTATTAACAGCTTTATGCTATGCCATATCTGGCACGTGACTCCTACACTAACGAATTCAATCTAATAACTATTTTACATAAAATAAGAAGGATCTTTTGATTTGTAGAAATTACCCTGAATTGTGTTGTGGAGAAATATCTGGAGAAGAAACAAAAGGTGTATGTTGCCTTTATGGACTTGGAGAAGGCTTATGACAGTGGATAGAGAAGGTTTGAGGAAAGTACTTAGAATATACGGAGTAGATGGCAAGTTGCTGAAAGCAGTGAAGAGCATGTATGAGGGTGCAAAGGCGGCAGTACGTGTGGAGAGTGAGCAGAGCGAGTTCTTTGACCTGAATGTTGGTTTGAAACAGGGGTGTGTGATGTCCCTGTGGTTGTTTACTGTATATATGGATGGAGTCATGAAAGAAATACTATCAAGAGCAATGGATGTTGGTGTATCGCTGAAAAGGGAGGGAATTGAATGGAAGCTACCTATACTGCTGTTTGCGGATGATACAGTTCTGATGAGTGATAATGAATGGGAGTTGCAGGGTCTGGTAAATGAGTTTGGAACAGTGTGCAAAACACGGAATTTGAAGGTAAATGCGGGGAAGAGCAAGGTTATGGTCTTCGAGAGGGGTGAAGTCACAGAGTGTGAGGTGAAGCTGAACGGTCAGGCTATGGAGACCGTCAACTCTTTTAAGTATCTGGGCAGTGTGTTGAGTAACGATGGGACTATGGATGAAGAAGTGCGGGAGAGGGTACAACAGGGGAAGAGGGTAGTAGGAACACTGAAAGCAGTAACAAGAAATAGAGTGGTCAGTATGGAAGTGAAGAAGTCCTTGCATGACAGTGTGGCAATCTCGACACTGACTTACGGAAGCGAAGCATGGACGTTGGTTGAGAGACTCAGACCAAGAGTGAGAGCAGTGGAAATGAATTACTTAAGAAGTGCGTGCGGAGTTACATGGAGGGATAGACAGACTAATGAGGAAGTAAGAAGGAGGTGTGGTGTGGAGGTAGATGTGCTGGAAAGTGTGAAAAGGAACAACTTGAGAGTTCGCCATATGGAACGTATGGAAAGCGAGTGAATGACTAAGAGGGTGTACGAGAGCGAGGTGGAGGGACAGAGAGGGAGAGGTAGACCGAAAGAGAGGTAGAAGGATGAAGTGAGAAAGTATATGAACGAAGGCGGTGCTGGTTGGGGGGAGGGGCGTCGACTGACTGGGGACAGAGGTGCATGGGGGCGGTTCGTTCGTGGCCACCCCTTCGGGGATCGCGGCGTCAGGCAATAGATAGATGGATAGATTCTTTTTATTACTTTCTTCACAGACTTCACAATATTTCATACATGAGTGGAAACCCAACCGATCGGTATCACACGAGCGCTTTTTTCCCTCAACATTTATCCTCAACACTGGTCTGGCAGCTTATGAGGTCACCATTTATAATATTTCGGTGACCTAAATTCATCTACCACCAGTCTTGTTTCCAATACCAGTGCAAAATACTTCAGAAATGTTGCCAGAAAAAAAATTTGATCATCGAATTTTGACTATAAAATCTCGAGTATGATACCCGCTTTAACCCTTCCAGCCCGGGGCAGTGTGTTGAGTAAAGATGGGACTATGGATGAAGAAGTGCGGGAGAGGGTACAACAGGGGAAGAGGGTAGTAGGAACACTGAAAGCAGTAACAAGAAATAGAGTGGTCAGTATGGAAGTGAAGAAGTCCTTGCATGACAGTGTGGCAATCTCGACACTGACTTACGGAAGCGAAGCATGGACGTTGGTTGAGAGACTCAGACCAAGAGTGAGAGCAGTGGAAATGAATTACTTAAGAAGTGCGTGCGGAGTTACATGGAGGGATAGACAGACTAATGAGGAAGTAAGAAGGAGGTGTGGTGTGGAGGTAGATGTGCTGGAAAGTGTGAAAAGGAACAACTTGAGATAGTTCGCCATATGGAACGTATGGAAAGCGAGAGAATGACTAAGAGGGTGTACGAGAGCGAGGTGGAGGGACAGAGAGGGAGAGGTAGACCGAAAGAGAGGTAGAAGGATGAAGTGAGAAAGTATATGAACGAAGGCGGTGCTGGTTGGGGGGAGGGGCGTCGACTGACTGGGGACAGAGGTGCATGGGGGCGGTTCGTTCGTGGCCACCCCTTCGGGGATCGCGGCGTCAGGCAATAGATAGATGGATAGATTCTTTTTATTACTTTCTTCACAGACTTCACAATATTTCATACATGAGTGGAAACCCAACCGATCGGTATCACACGAGCGCTTTTTTCCCTCAACATTTATCCTCAACACTGGTCTGGCAGCTTATGAGGTCACCATTTATAATATTTCGGTGACCTAAATTCATCTACCACCAGTCTTGTTTCCAATACCAGTGCAAAATACTTCAGAAATGTTGCCAGAAAAAAAAATTGATCATCGAATTTTGACTATAAAATCTCGAGTATGATACCCGCTTTAACCCTTCCAGCCCGGGTGTCATTTTAAAATGACACCAAAAAAAAGGGCCGGAACCCGGATGTCATTTTAAAATCCTTGTGCTTGAAAGCGTGCTTCAAAATTTGCGCGGCCAATTTTGGCATGGTAGTAGCGACCGCAGCGCCACCAAGCCTCAACTACTAGTGTTATCAGTTCGTACGTGGCCGCCATAGCGAGTAATACTGAAAAAAAAAAATCCGACGTGTCCGATTCGTTGCAACCTCCCGCAGGCCCCAGTGCTACCCCACTCGCAACTTCAACGCCTGTTGCAACCGAGAAGAGAGCTCAACAAAAGAAAGTTAAGCATTTGTTGAGTGATAGCGCTATACAGCGACAACTTTTTGATAGTGATGAAGAGAGCAGTGGCGAAAGCTTGGTGGACAAGGTACAATTTATAAGTGAAAGTGAAGACGATTTCGTGGGCTTTGGAGACGACGATAATGTCGATTTATTTGAGTGGGGAGACAGTAGTGATGATCCTGATGTGGAAGTGTTTCAGGAAGGTGAGGGCTGTGGGTGACCCAGATGACCTGACATCGCCTGAGGAGGAAGAGGAAGAGGAACAGGAACAGGAAGAGGAAGAGGATGTGCCGACAAAACGAGCGAGAGGGCGAGGTCGTGGACGTGGTCAGCCTGCCGACGCCGCTGCCCCTGGGCCTGGGCGTGGGCGTGCAGGGCGTCCGCCTGGGCGTCCACGTGGCCAAGGGCGTGTGCCGGGGCGTCCAGGGCGTGTGCCTGCTGCAGCACGACCTCGAGCATCAGCATCCGACCTGTTTGTGTGGACAGATGGAGCTGATTTTGAGCCAGATTGTCCTGCCTTTGACGAGGTACAGATGGGTTCTGGGGTGTCACCAGCATATCCCTGTGGCCCAGATGCTACCCCCAGTGAACTTTTCTGTGGCTTCTATGACAATGAAGTCATGGAATACCTCGTCAAAGAGACAAATCACCACCATGCTATCTGTGCCAACTTTCTTGGGAGGAAGACCAGTGCCAAGATGGTAGCATGGAGAGCTCTCACTGTGGCAGAACTATATGTGTTCTTGGCACTCACAATGCTGATGACTCATATAAGGAAGCACGTTCTGGCTGACTACTGGATCACTGGCGACATCATAACGACTCCATCATTTGGCAAATACATGTCCAGGGACAGGTACTTCGACATCCTCTCCTATCTCCACCTGACAAACAACATGGCAGTCCACCTTCCCGACTCATTATGGAAGATCAGGAAGCTGTATGACATGATACGTCATCGGTTCACCCATAGACTCCTCTACATAAGGACTGGCGTCGGCCATACTCGGGTCCCGGAACTTGGGTCCATTGTCAGGCCCACAAACTGAGGTCTTATTTTAGTTTTACTGGATATGGGACTTTTTGTTTTTACTCTACAACATCTTATTAACTAGAGCAATCAAGTAAAGGAAAATAAAACATTTGTTTTTGGTTGATTGACTCATAAGTCTCTTTCGTGATTGAACATAATAGGAAAATATACAGTTATAATGAGATAGTTTATAAGAACATGTATTATACAAGCAAAGCATCATACCATGACTTACATTAATTAAATATTAGAAGAAATTAAAGTAAAACCTTTGCAAAATATTACTTTACACATAATTTTACATATATCAAAAGTCACATAACACAATAATTACCTTAAACATTAGAAAGTTTCTCTTGTCACCTTAAGCAGCCTAGTGTACACTCCCGATCGCTTGTATTAAATACAAAGGCCTTAAACAACACATTACACAATGTCTGGCATGCTCCTGAATGGCTAGCTACATAAGACAAGCATTGTTTCAAGTAATTGCGACAACACTTTTTCGAGTCTTGAAGAGACATTTGAAGGGTGATGCCACTATGTACAAAGAAGACAGTAGCCAGTGTAGGCATACTCAGCCCACCTCGATTGAGCGCAGTCAAAAACTCTGATGACAAGCATTCCCCAGAATCTACTTCCTGTTGTCCATGTTTATGAGCTAAAAATCCCCCAATGTAAACAATTTTATGTTTTAAAGTATCATCTGAATCTAGAAGTAGTTGAGTGTCTTGTAATGTCAGCTCTTCCAGAAGTTGTAAATCACCATCATCTATTGCTGCTGTACAAAATTCACAGCTTACTTCTTTGGCTCGGTCAGGAACGATGTCACGTTTCAACAGCTGATGCAACTGCTGTACTTTGGATGCTGCTTGAACATCCCCAATGTCAATGTAAACATTTCCTCCACTACGTTGTCTTGCTTGACCAAAAAACGTTTCTAGGGGATCTTGTGAAAAAACAGCAGGTAGGATGTAAGCAAAATCATGGGTTTCAAAAAGATATTGTGCTGCTTCTATGTTATACCTTGTTGTGATGACAAAGGCATCTGCTGTTGACTGTGTTAGTTTCTTCTCTCTGCCATGCCCACCAGTCCACCGACAGCTGGATACAACTGTACACATTTCCTGCAGAGCTTTGAAGTTTGTACAGTTTAATGTCCAAGGTTCACGATATTGGTCTCGTAAATGAACTGCGCTGTACTTGCTTTTAACATTCATCATTTTAAACCAAATGGTTACCAGTGTTATGTATATCACTGTTCCATCCTGAAATTTAACAGTTCCTTTAAGACCTTCAAATGCAGCAATCGTTTCCTCATTGAACACTTGGCAAACTAAGGGCACACTCTGACGTTGCAATGGTTTAGGAAATACTGATGAGCGTGTGAGTTTTGTCAGACGAAGTGGTGTCTTCTGATCTTCATTGTAAAGAGCTTTAACATCACTCCAACACGCCAAATATTCTGTACCGTCCTTGCTAAAATGTAATTCTTGACATTTCTCTGTGATCCAGTTGTTTCTCATATTCTTGAGGATGTGAACATAATCATAGACAAGGAAAACATTTATGCCATCTGGTGCTAGTGTTACTTTTCCAGGACCCCCAAGCATTCTGTAAACAGCTTGATTCAGTGGACAGTTGTCACAGACGAACGATACTGGATGGCCACCACTAGCTTTAACAACATATACAGCCTCAAGTAATATTTCCTTCAGTTGAATAGCATTCAGTTTTGATACAGGATGAATTCGTATGATGTACCGTGGTCCTCCATAGTGACAAACAACTTCAATAGCAAGAGCAGATGTTGCTAGATTTTCTGGTCCGTTTGTTGCATAGCCTACTATATGCTCTCCTGTAAATCTAAGGGCCTACT
This sequence comes from Paralithodes platypus, assembly GCA_032716605.1. Classification (NCBI taxonomy): domain Eukaryota; kingdom Metazoa; phylum Arthropoda; class Malacostraca; order Decapoda; family Lithodidae; genus Paralithodes; species Paralithodes platypus. The sequence goes on from CM064569.1 coordinate 4,879,893, forward strand.
TAAGCTTGACTTCATCAAACAAAATGTTAACTAACCACTGTTGTGGCTTCAACTGATCAAAAAGGATTGGGAGACACTTGTCAGCATAAGTGCGAGATAACAATTGGCGAATCTGTTTCTCACAAGGAAGACTAATTGCTTTGGAGTTTCTAAGCATGCTATGGGTGATATACAAAACAGTTCTGCTGCAAGAATTAACATATGCTTTGTATATCGGCGATTTTTAGGAGGAATAAGAAGGAGTTATAACTGTGCTTGAATGAACTGAAAACCTTCAATTTCATGAAATTCTGTGATAGAGTCAAGTTCTGAAATTATTCTTTTTAAGCGGTCAGTATTAGTCGCTTCATGAGTGTTCATAATTTTCACTATTTCTTCTTTTTGAGACCACTTACTTACCAAGCTATTTTTTTGAAGATTCAGTTTACTTTTTGGTATCTCCAAGCCACTTTTCTCTGCTACTACCAGCTGCAGAAAACCAAAAGGAGACTGTACCTCTTTAAAATGAAGAAACTTATCAACTGCTCTACCATTACCATCTGTCTTAAACATTGTCAGTTCTCTACCATTTTGCATTATATAAAACTCAGGGAAGTGTTTTCCAATCTCTCCTGCAAATTTGTCATAACTATGCATTTTGTCTTGTTCATTTTCAAATTCAGTTTGTTTTTTAAGTCTTGCTTCACTTGTCACTGTTTTAGTTAACCTAGGAGCTGACGTAAGTTGTTTGAGGCAAGACTTGGGTACACCTTTAAAAACTGTAGGAGGCCCAGCTGGTCGTTTTCCTCCCCGAACTGTGACCCAATCGCAGTCGAAGTGTGATGCACAAATCCATAGTTTCGACCTGTCTCTCAAACTTTCTGGGCTATTTGGCATAGCACTAATCCATGCATGTCGTTCTTGTTCTTCATTCGGGAAACACACCATAGGACTGTATGGCTCTCCCCTGTAGTTTCCACGACAATTGAATGCAGCACATCTTTTCGGCATTGTTCCTGTAAAGCAAAAAAAAACAAGAATAGTTGTAAAATGGTTATCAGTACATATCAAAGCAACCCGTTGACATCAGCTCAATTCTAATATTTATCAGCTAAATAAGTTGTTAACACAGATCTTTTTGTGACTGGTAAGTATTTATAAGAAAATTACTTACAATAAGCTGAGAGATAACGAACAACAGAACAAAAATTTGTTGCCTCTAACGTGTCTCGTGGGTGACTGGCGTCTGGCATCGTCCTGGGCTGTTCGTTTTCTGGCGAGACATTATTTTTTTTTTTTTTTTTTTTTTTTTTTTCTATGTGATTGAGGGAGGCAAAAGGCATAACTGCCTATAGCGAGTGCCTCCCCCCTAGTTGAAAGAGTGACAGGGCCAAAATCAAGGGACGTTCGAGCCAAAATGCCTGGACACACGGAGTTTGAAGCAATTTAAGTCATAGGAAGAGGGAAAGACTGATTGTGGGAGAGAGTTCCAGAGCTCAGCTGTTGAGTAGAAGAAAGTTTGAGAGTAACGTTTCACTCTTGGGTTGGAGAGTTGCACAGAGTAGGGGTGGGATTGAGTTGCAAGACGGGTACCACGTGCCCTACGTAAAGGAGGTGGTATGCACTGGGATAGCTCTGAGGAACACTGATTATTATAGTAGCGATAGAATAGCGAGAGAGATGCAACATTGCGGCGGAGAGAGAGAGATTGCAGAGAGTTGGTGAGTGGACGGGAGTTAATGATACGAAAGGCCTTCCTTTCAACTTTGTCTAGGAGAGCGGTGTGAGAGGAACCTCCCCACACATGTGAACAATACTCAATACAAGGGCGCACTATGCCCCTGTACAGAGCAAGAAGCTGTGCAGGGGAAAAGAACCCCCTAAGGCGGTTGAGCACACCCAGCTTCTGGGAGGCTGCCTTAGCAAGACTGGTAATATGGTCCTTCCAAATGAGAGCAGAAGAAAAAGAGACACCAAGAATATTGAGAGAAGATGAAGGGTTTGATTTTGTATTGTTGAAGAATAAGGGATAGTCCACTGGGAGATCCTGACGGGTAGATAGATGGAGAAATTGGGTTTTGGAAGCATTAAAGTTAACAAGGTTTTCTCTGCCCCAATTGGAAATAGTATTTAGATCAGAATTTAAGAGTTCTATGGCTTCATTACGTTTGTCGTTGAGGGATTGCTGGCTGGGGCGTTCTGAAAAATAATGGAAGTAGTGTAAGGGTTGAGTCGTCTGCGTATGAATGGATGGGAATTAAGGTACAGTTAAGGAGATCATTTATAAAAATTAGAAAGAGAATAGGAGATAGGACAGAGCCCTGAGGAACACCGGAGTTTATAGGGTGAGGAAGTGAACAATGGCCATCCACAACCGCGGCTATGGAACGGCCGGAAAGGAAATTAGAGACAAAGGCACAGATGGAGGGATAGAAACCGAAGGAGGGTAGTTTAGAAATTAAAGATTTATGCCAGACTCTATCGAAGGCTTTCGATATGTCTAGTGCAATAGAAAAAGTCTCACCGAAGTCCCGAAAGGAGGATGACCAAGAGTTATGCCCCTTTCACACATACAGGACTAGGGTGACGCATGCAGCAGAGTAGCTAGTCGTGGCGTTTTTTTCCCTGACTTGGTGGAGCTGGCTCGGTAATGCCGCATCCAAAGGACTTCACCAGACTACAGAAGACTACAGCCGACGTTGTCGTCTTGACTCCGGAGAAGTCTTGAGACTCGAACCGACAATGGAAATAACGGTCATTTGTACATGTCGACTACACCCGCATCTATAAGACTTCAGACGATCGACTTCAGAGTCGATCCGATCCGCATACACTGGCATAAAGCCGACACATACAGGTTCTGTGGCCAACGGAGGTATATGAAGGGCGATCGACCAGGGGTGGACATCATTACAGTCGACTACGTCCTCGCCGAAAAAAAATCGTAGCAGCGAAACGACTGCACCTATGGCTTTCATATTTTTACCACATGTACCTTACCCTTTTGGCTACCCACCACAACAATCCCAAATCCCTCCTCCCACCCACTCGCTGACTGTCGGTCCCGTCAGAAGGAAAAAAAAGGAAAATCTGTGGCGGCGAAACGACTGCACCAATCGTTTCCATATTTGTGTGACAAGTCCCTTACCCTTCTGCCTTCCCCCCACCACACCCCCAACTGCCTCCCACCACCCACTTCCAGCATATCCGTACGAAGAAAAGGAAAAAAAGGAAAATCCGTGGTGGCGAAACTACCTCACCAATCGGCTTCATATGTGTAACACAAGTCAATTGCCCTTCTACCTTCCCCACCACCAACCCCAAAACCACCCTCCCACCCCATTACATTCCGATACCATAAAAGTCTCTGTAGTCTATAGTGTCTTTTCAGCTACTTCGGGACCATCGGGGACCTGATTTCTGGCGAAAAATGGACAAGGGGAGTGTATTTTTTACCATTATCCTTCCTTTCTCTCCCAACTTGATAGATTTAGCCAAAAAAAAAAAAAACTCTGGCACTGGCAGAAGCACACCGTCAAAATTGGCTGGCACTCAGCGGGTTAAATGAGAGGGAAGAGAGTAGGAAGAGAAGAACAGGGGGGGTAGTAGGGAGGTAGTGAGGGAGGGAAGAGGTGGAGGAGAAGAGAAGGGAGGAAAAGAACGAAGACAGGAGGAGAAGGAGGAAAGGAAGGAGAGAGGAGAAGGGAGGGAGGGAGGAGAATGAGAAGCAGAGAGGAGGAGGAGAAGGGAGGGAGGAAGGAAAATGACAAGCAGAGACGAGGAGGAGACGGCAGGGAGGGAGGCGAATGAGAAGGAGAGTGGAGAAGGGAGGGAGGGATGAGCATGAGAAGCAGAGAGGAGGAGGAGAAGGGAGGGAGGGAGGAGAATGAGAAGAAGAGAGGAGGAGAAGGGAGGGAGGGAGGAGAATGAGAAGCAGAGAGGAGGAGAAGGGAGGGAGGGAGGAGAATGAGAAGCAGAGAGAAAGAGAAGGCGGAGGAAAGGAAGTAGACCTATGCGGCTGTACTCGTGTCTGGGTGTATTCTAGTGTATGCGGCTGTAGTCTTTATGCTACACATGACACACAATTCGCTACGCTATACTCAAGGACTACAGCCGCATACAGAAGACTAGTGACGACTAGCGCCGACTAGCGCAGACTACTCCCCGCATCCACCAGACAAATGTCAAGTCTGGACGAAATTTTGAAACTCACAAACATTTTGTTCTGGGGCCACGACTTGACACGCATTGCCAGGACTTCACCAGACTACAGACGACTACAGCCGCATGGTCAGGACTAGGTGCCGACTCGGGTGCCGCATGCAGCAGAGTAGCTACTCTGCTGCATGCGGCACCCTAGTCCTGTATGTGTGAAAGGGGCATTAGTAAGATATGAAAGAAGATCACCAGTAGAGCGACCCTTAAGGAAGCCATACTGGCGATCTGAGAGCAGATTATGAGAAGAGAAATGCTTAAGAAATTTGGAAGCAAGAATAGTTTCAAAAACTTTAGAAAGACAAGAGATAAGAGCAATTGGACGATAGTTGGAGGGTTGAGAGCGGTCACCCTTCTTTGGGACAGGTTGAATGTGAGAAATGTCGCCAATATGGCGGGGATATGGACGATTGCGTGTGAAATTACATGCATTTATATGTAAAGTTGTGTTTGTGTACATATTTTTGTGTTTAAGAAAGTCGGAGAGACCACTGCTTTCATGATACTGCTTTTAAGCAATGGACCCAAGTTTCAAACTCCGAGAGTGCTCGTTTCCAGTCCTTATGTAAAGGGGTCTATGGGTTCACCACATACCTGATTCCTTTCCAGAAGATGTGCCTCGACGAGTCTCTGGTCCTGTTCCGTGGTAGGCTGCACTTCCGACAGTATATCCCGTCCAAGAGACACCGCTTCGGCATCAAGCTCTTCATCCTCTGCGACTGCTTGACGGGGTATGTGCTGGACTTTATAGTCTACAGCGGCAAGGCTGGAGAAGTTGTGACTGACCCTCTCATTGGTTTTGGTGGCGCTGTAGTGAAGAAGATGATGGAGAGGCACTTCAATAATAACCACATCCTCTACACAGATAATTATTACACGTCGCCTCTCCTGACCAAGTACCTCCATGACCGCAAGACCGGAACTGTCGGCACAGTCAAGGGCAAAAGGAAGGGCATGCCAGGCTACCCAACCAAGACGAAGAAGGCGGACATCTTCCACAAGAAGAGTGGCCCCATCCTCTCCATCCACTGGCATGACCAGCGCAAGGTCAACCTCCTCACCACATGCCACAAGGCCCAGATGGTCGCCACAGGGAAGGTGGACCCAACAACCAAGAACCCCGTCCAAAAACCAGCTGCTGTCCTGGATTATAACCTCAACATGCGCCTCGTTGACAAGTCCGACATGCAGATGGGCTTCATCGACTGCCTGCGAACATCTTGCAGGTGGTAAAAGAAGTTTATCCTGCATACGGTAGATATGTCGGTCCTCAATGCCTACAACATCTACCGTCTGAGGACTCCAGGAGCCAAGAAGTACAAGTCCCTGCGGAAGTTCCACAAGCAGGTGCTACTTGAGCTCCTGGCTAAACATGCGAGTACACCAGGCAGGCCAATACAAGGACCAGGCCAGCTTGACAGAACGGGGTGTGCTGAATTCTTCAGGAAGCACCAGCTCAACGCCCTTCCTTTCAAAGCACCAGGTAGTAACGTTAGGAGTCAGAAGAGGTGCCATGTGTGCAGCCACACAACTCGCAGACCCCGCAAACCCACAAAAACCACTTGGGAATGCCTCGAGTGTCAAGTTGGACTGTGTGCTGGCACCTGCTTCAACGACTTCCACACTCTAACAAACTTTTGAAGTGGAAGTGACAACAGTGAAAGTGACACTCAAATGTAGGCTAAGAATAATAATATAACTAAGTATAAGTGAAAAGGACACATAAGTAATAATAAGTGCCTTCAATAACAATATGAACAAGTGAAAGTGACACTAAAATATATATTTCTAACAATAAATAAGTGAAAATGACACTCAATAAGCCTAGGCCAGTCAAAGTGACAGTATAATAATAATAAAACTAAGTATAAGTGAAAGAGACACACACAAGTAATAATAAGTGCCTTCATAACAATATGAATAAGTGACAGTGACACTATATATATTATTAGCTTACCTAACAATACATAAAAGGGGAAATGACACTACCAATTATCAAAGTCCAGTGAAAGTGACACTAATAATCATAATAATAATAATAAAACGAAGTAGTAATAAGTGACAGAGACACAAATAAGTTCATATAAATAACTTTATTGAGTGAAAATAACATAATAACTATAATAAATGACAGAATAACCAATAAAACACTATCAAATCGCTTCCCGGCATAATTGCGGGTGGAGCGACGAGTGCAACTGGGCGTCGTAGCCGGGACCGCGGTTGAGTGTTCGGACGCGCCGAGGTAAATACGCGGCAAAAGTTACCTCCACTTCCATCACCATCACTCCGGAACCAGTTGAGCTAGAGAGCTCTACTCAACGCCATTCTACGCAGGAAGGTAAGGCGCTCATTTCTATATATGTTTGATTAATGTAGGTAATATATTAATCGAGATTAGCCTTAGTTTACTTTTGTTGATATTCGACCAGATCGCCCGGATACGAGCTCCGTCATTAGGAGAGCCTGCCCGGGCCAGGAGGGTTAAGGGGAGGTTTTTAGTTTGGTCCCTAGATATCCTTCAAACTTAAGATTACACCCCCTTGAGCCCCTTTCAAGATAAATGTGTACATTTTTCGGTAGAAAAATTTCCCGGCTGAAAGCCGGTTCCTCTTAAATTACAGGCTCGCTATCGCTCGCCAGGATAAAATCGACACCTTAAAGGCACGAAAGGTTTTAAAATTGACAGAAAAGGGTTGAAAGTTCTTAAAATAGTCAAAATAATGGGGTAAACGTCTTAAAACTAGAACAACAATGGGGGTAAACATGAGGGAGAAAGGAATCAAGAAAAAAATCCCTCAAGTGGACATCTCCCCTTAAGTAATCTCTTTATTTCATATATCGTGTAATTATGTGTATTTCAAAAACAATGTTCATGACAATAAACGATTTGGAATTGAATGACAAAATATGACTCTTGCTTTGTTGCATTTCTGCTATCGTTAGGCGATTTTATTCCACTATTTTGGTGCCTAGGAATCAGAGGAGTAAATTATGTATAATTAATCGCTCATATTCCCACAAACTGAATTATAAATTCATCTAATAATGCCCAGAAAATGTGAACGGATGTGTCGCATTATTCTTTAACGGTTAATTAGCATACTAATGGTTATTATTTAATTATAAAGACATTGGAACGGACCGTTAACGCATAATTAAGTTGTATTCCACCTGAATACAAATTAAATCTATAGCTTAAGGGAGCCCACCTCGCTTTTTTTCCCTTTCTCTCCCTCTCTCTTTGGTTTGTATCCATTCGGCCCCATTCAGCCTACTATTTTAAGACTTTTACCCCTATCCAGGTGTCAATATTTTCCTGGCGAGCGGTAGCGAGCCAGTATATATGTATTTGTTTTTGTTTTTGGCATCAAGCTAAATTTATAAATTTTTCGATAGAAAAATTTCTCCGGCGAAGCCGGATTTCTCCATACAATGCTCGCTCGCTATCGCTCGCCAGGAAGAAATCGACACCTGGATGGGGATAAACGTCTTAAAACAGTTGGCTGAATGGAGCCGAATGGATACAAGCCAGAGAAAGAGAGAAAAGGAGAGGCAACTCTCAATAAAACACAGCCAATTATGTACTGTACTAAGATAATATTACGTTGTATTATAATGTTCTAGGGCTCAATAAACTATTTCAAAAAAAAAAAAAAAAAAAAAAAAAAAAGGACCCCCCTTAACACTGTCTGGTCCGACCTCTTGTGGGCTATTATCATATTTGTCTGTTTGTAATTGAGGGTTTTACTTGTTGCCATTTTCGAGCAATGTACTTTAGTTTGTTCCCTAGGCTAACAAAAACGGCTTCTGACACTTGTATTTAACCAAGTAATGCCCAATCAGACCCCCTTCAAACTAATTTTGAACATTTTTCGTTAGCAAAATGTATCGGCCAAAATACCGATTTTGTTTTCTTCTAATTTACAGGCTCCCTACCGCTCCCCCACAAATATCAATATCCGAAGTGGATGAAGCGTCTTATTATCGCCAAACTAATGGTGCGAAGTGTCTTAGAATCTGTTCTCGCTAAACTAATGGTGCAAAGTGTCTTAAAATATATTATCGCCCAACTAATGGTGCAAAGTGTCTTAAAATCTCCAAACTAATGGAGCGAAACAGGGAAGACCAACCAGATCCCCCACGGCTCAAGACGCAGAACAATCGTCGAAATTACACGTGTAATGAGAATCGCACATCAAAGGCTTCGACAGAGAGATCCATTATGCTGTTTCAAGGTCACGCTGGCTCTCTCATCTATTTCGGGGGTGACAAACTACAGTGTCTTAAGTAGGGAGCCCACCTCGCTTTTTTTCTCTTTCGCTCCCTCTCTCTTTGGCTTGTATCCATTCGGCCCCATTCAGCCTACTGTTTTAAGACGTTTACCTCCATCCAGGTGGCAATAATTTCCTGGCGAGCGGCAGCGAGCCATCATATATATGTTTTTGTTTTGACAAGCTAAATTTGTAAATTTTTCGATAGAAGAAAAAAATCCGGCGAAGCCGGATTTCTCCATACAATGCTGGCTCGCTATCGCTTGCCAGGAAGAAATCGACACCTGGATGGAAATAAAGGTCTTAAAACAGTTGGCTGAATGTGGCCGAATGGATACAAGCCAGAGAAAGAGGGAAAAAAAAAAATTCACATGAGCGCTTTTTCCGGCAATTTCCGATGAGCAAGTTTTGTCTCGTAATAATAATGTTGAAGCTCTTTCACACGGGCATTGGAAACTAGACTGAAGGTAGATAATGCTATGTACAGTCGCGGTAATAAGTGATGTCTCAGCACCAAGTATGTTTTGATCAATAATTGGTATCAGCAATATCTAAGCTTCATTTCTTCATATCGAGTGAAATATACAAACATGTTCCTATACTTACCCACCCTATTAAACATTTGACAGACATTAATACAGCACAGAGCAAGCCAAACGTAATGACAGCTGGGACATGACTTATTAACGCAACCGTATAAGATTTATGATAAGACTTGAATTTTGATGATCACAGACTACTATGGCCTGTAAAAATTGACTGAAAAATCGCTCGTGTGACTCAGACTTTATTCAAGTTCAATGAGTTGATAGTGTTAACTTGCAAATTTCCTATATATCTGTGGGAATCTCTCTCTCTCGTACCACTTAGGTGTTGGTTACTGCTCTCTCGTCCTCTCCTCTCCCCTCTCTCTCATCAATCGTCCTCTCTCATCTCTCGTCTCCTCTCTCATCTTCTCTCTCGTCTCTCTCCTCTACTCTCTCCTCTCTCTCTCTCTCTCTCTCCTCTCTCTCTCTCTCTCTCTCTCTCTCTCTCTCTCTCTCTCTCTCTCTCTCTCTCTCTATTAAAAACTATTAAACTCTCTCCAACCACCGAACGTGTCACTGCTGTCGGATTCCCCCACTTACAAAAGATCGAGAGAGAATAAACAAGCAATCAAATTAATGTATTTTAATGCCAGAAGTCTACGAAATAAGATTGACGAACTAAGAATTATGTTACTAAATGAAGAAATAGATATAATTGCGATAACAGAAACTTATATAGACACCACAATATCGATTTCACACACGAATATCAGATCAATTCCTATAAACTATATCACAAGGACAGAGTAGGTAAGAGAGGAGGAGGTGTATTACTGTATATCAAAGAAAATATATGCTCACTTGAGGTTCAAATTCCTTCTAATAACTCAGAACTGTTATGTGTGAAAATTAATAACAAGGATATAGACATTAATGTGGTTGTCGTATATCGTCGTCCAACTCATACCTATCAAGAGGATATAGACTTATACAATAATTTAGAAAAAACTCTATCAACAAAAGAAACCCTTATAATAGGCGATTTTAATCTTCCTAATATTCATTGGGGAGATGTAAAAGGGTCTGGCCATGCATCAGAAAAAATGACCGAATTTATTAAAGATAACTTCTTATATCAATTAGTCCAGAAACCCACGAGGGGAGATAATATTTTAGACCTAGTAATAACGACCCACGAAAATTTAATTTCTGACTTAGAAGTTGGGGAATTAATATCTAATTGTGATCATAATATCGTCAGGCTCCAAATTAATATGTCGCACACAAACAGCACTAGTGAAACTTTTATTCCCAACTATAATATGGCAGACTTCAATAGCCTCAGAAATGACCTAAAAGATATTAATCTGCATCTCGAAGGTCTCACCAACATTGACGATACATGGGAAAGATTTAAACAAATATTAATGAGTGCTCAAAAGAAACATATCCCAATGCGTAAAAGACACAGTAAGAAAATAAACAAACCCCTTTGGTACGATATAAATATCAGTAGAGCAATTAGGGAAAGAAATCGTTTATACAACTTAAAGAGACGAACAAAGAATAATACCATATGTAAGCATACCTGGCCGCCAGAAGAAAAGTAAAATCACTAATAAAAACAGCTAAGAGGAATTATGAAATAAGCATAGCTAAAGATAGTAAAACTAATCCTAAGCAATTTTACAGATACATTAACAGTAGCAAACAAATCAAAAGCGGGATAGGACCCATACTTAACACTCAAGGTGTTCTAGAAACAGATAGCAAAGACATAGCCTCTACACTTAACAATTATTTCAGCTCCGTTTTACCACTGCTGTCAACACGAACACTCCACAAGCTCCTAATCAAACAAGCAACATTGTGCTCCCTGACTTCAAAATTAGCCAATCAAGCGTCACTAGACAGATTGAATTACTGAAAATAAATAAATCTCCCGGCCCAGACCTATTCATCCCTAAAATCCTAAAAATGGTCAAAGATGAAGTTGCCGAACCCCTAACCAAAATGTTTAACATGTCACTCCAACATGGACAATTACCCACTGACTGGAAGACAGCGAATATTACACCAATATTTAAAAAGGGAGATAAAAAACAACCAGGGAATTACAGACCCATTAGCTTAACTTCCGTTGTTGTAAAACTATTAGAATCAATTATAAGAGACGAACTTGTACTTTTCATAGAGAATAATAATCTTATTAATAATAGTCAACACGGCTTCAGAGCAAAAAAATCATGCCTAACGAACCTTATCGAATTTTATGACAACCTATTTAAGATTAATGATTTTACCAAAAGTCTTGATATAGTGTACTTGGACTTCCAGAAGGCCTTCGACAAGGTCCCTCATAATAAATTACTTCAGAAGGTCGAGAATCTAGGAATACAAGGCAACACACTTAATTGGATAAGGAATTGGTTAAGCGAAAGAAAACAAAGAGTAATTATTAATGGAGTGGAATCAGAATGGACTCCGGTGACTAGTGGAGTCCCACAGGGTTCAGTTCTGGGCCCATTATTATTCATAATATATATTAATGATTTAGACAACGGCATTAATAACATAATTTCCAAATTCGCCGATGACACTAAAATAGGAAATGCAATAATATCAGAAAGCGATAGAAGTAGCCTGCAATCAGATTTAAACAAGATATCAGAGTGGTCAGAAAATTGGCAGATGCCCTTTAACGTAAACAAATGCCTGATACTACAAATAGGCTCCCGAAACAACAAATACGGATACCATATGAATGGAGAGAAAAGATAAAGAGCGTATCACAGATAAAAGACCTAGGAGTGCTTATCAATGAAAATCTAAAATCTACAAGCCAATGCACCGCAGCATCTAACAAAGCAAATAGGTTTCATTAAAATAAATTTTCATTGTCATAGTAAAGACATAGTTGCACCACTATATAAAAAATATTGTGAGGCCACATCTGGAATATGCTGTGCAGCTTTGGTCTCCCTACTTAATAAAATATATAGAGAAACTAGAATCCGTTCAGCGTAGAGCAACAAAGTTAATCCCTTCCCTTAGAAATAAGCCATACAATGAGAGATTAAGAGAACTCGACCTGTTTTCGCTTAAGAACGGAGAAATAAGGGGACAGCTGATAGAGTTTTTAAGATACTAAAAGGCTTTAGTAACGTAAATTCTAATAATCTATTTAAGATAGCCAAAGAAGGTTCCACAAGAGGAAACAAATTAAAACTAACAGGCAGGAAAGCGAACCTAGACATAACTAAAAATTTCTTCACCCACAGTATTATTAATGAGTGGAATAAGCTCCCTAATGAAGTTATTGACAGTGACTCGATATACACATTTAAAAAAAGGTTAGACACATAACACAGAAAAGTTGGGCTGCAGTAGAAGCTGATCACTGATAAGAGAACCTGGCGGAAATGAAAACGTTTTCAGTTGGAAAAGGGAAAAAAAAAAAAAAAAAGTGAAGGTGTGCATGCCTTTTCCTTTCCATTTCTAACTATACTATAAATTCCTTCAGGCGATTTCCAAGCCCTGCAAGTTTATTCACTTCTAACTATTTTCATGTACGGCATATTGCCGGAGGGAGCGGAGGGTGGGGAGAGAGCCTTCATCTTTGCTATCCTTTCCTTCCACTTTCTCGTAGGGTTGCTATCTCTATTAGGATTAAGTCCTGGTCACCTCGTAGGGATCGTAAGATCTGTGTGGCCAGTGTATCTATGTAAATCTCTCTCTCTCTCTCTCTCTCTCTCTCTCTCTCTCTCTCTCTCTCTCTCTCTCTCTCCCCCCCTTTGCATTTTTTCCGCCCCTTTCTCAAGTGTTGTCCCGCACCATTACCCCTCACTGGAGTGTGAAGGCCTTTTTCCGGACACCACTCGTATAGTTGTATTTTTTTTTAGATTCGGTTTGTTTTTGTTTTTCGTTTTGTTCCCCTTTGTAAACTTGTTTGTCCTGCTTTGAGTCCATTCTATTTCAAGCTAACACACACATTTTCTGACCTATTTTACTTCAGTTGAAACATTTTGTTTCCTGAACTTCTTACTTTTCTGCTATACACCCTCTAAACAAATTTAATGATGACAAGCTGATTAATTCTTACCTTCAGTGTTGGTCCTTAGTGACCATAACAATGTGTTTGTATATAATAAGACAAAATATATATATTACTGTAGATTCTGATCCACCAATACAATGTTTTGAGAAAGCTTGAATAATAAGTAGGTTTCAATTATAAGTATTTGACTAGTACCTTCTAAGCTCCTGTTCTGTTCATCCATGAATTTAAATGTAACTTTTTGTTCATATATCCAACGACAAAATTGTATAAAGTCCTACATATATGAATATAATTTAGTGTTTCATATCTTCAACAACAACAAAATATTCACGAAGGCTACCGGCATATAATGTATTTTTTCCTTCTCCATTATTTCTGGTGCACATATCCTGTTAAGGGGGGGTCGCCGCCTTTTTTCTATCTTTCTCTCCTTTTTTCGCTTTCCCTGGCTTGTATCCATTCGGCCCCATTCACTCAACTGTTTTAAGACGTTTATCCCCGTCCAGGTGTCGATTTCTTCCTGGTGAGCGAAAGCGAGCCAGCATTGTATGGAGAAATCCGGCTTCGCCGGAGAAATTTTTCTATCGAAAAATGTACAAATTTAACTTGCTGTCAAAACAAAGAAATATATATGCTGGCTCACTACCGCTCGCCAGGAAAATATTGACACCTGGATGGGGGTAAACTTCTTAAAACAGTAGACTGAATGGGGCCGAATGGATACAAGCCAAAGAGAGAGGGAGAGAAAGAGAAAAAAAGCGAGGTAGGCTCCCTTACCACAATATAGGAGGGTCTTTATATGCCTGCTGGGGGGTTCATCTGACTTGCAAAAACAGGGTGGTTTCCTCTCTCAGCCGAGGGGGTTCTGTGTCTACTTGGTTTACATAGAACACACACATACACACACACACAAAACACACACACACACACACACACACACACACACACACACACACACCACACACATACACCAAGCACACACATACACACCACACACACACACACACACACCACATACATGCACACACATCCACAACACACCCACACACACACCATACACACACACACACACACACCCACACACACCCACACATCACACACACACAACACACACACATACATACACACATACACACACCCTCACACACACAACACCTACACACACACACACATACATACACACACACACACATACATACACACACACCACACTCACACACTTACATACCCACCCACACACACACCCATTCACACATACACTCACACACCACACACATACATACACACACACTCACACCCCACCATACACACACCCTACACAAAAACACACACACACAACATACATAAACACACACACACACACACACACACACATACATACATACACATACACACACTCAGTGTCTCTCTCTCTCTCTCGTATATATACAGTATATGTTTGTTGTGATGTATATGAAGGAGACTAAAGGCAAAGCTGCCTGCAACAAGTGTCTCCCCAAAAATTTGAAAGAGTGGGAATGCCAAATTAAAGCATTGTTATTTAGATGTACAATATTGGAAGGAAGAGCATTGTGCTTGTTTAGTGGAGTGAAATGGATAGGAGGAGGAGGTGAAACACAAACAGCAACAGTGAAAACAAAACTACTGCATGTTACTGTTTTCTTCATGATATATTCCCTTACAACACAGCAACACCTACACTGATAATTTTTCATACCCAGGCAGCTATTCCAGCCCCGTCTGTTCCACCACGATCATTATTCCCCGTCACCAACACCCAACAACACCATTTATTGACCACCCAACACAACCACCTCGGGGGTGTCACTAACAAACAACCCTATACTCGATTTGTTTTAACCCTGCGGAAACTTTATACTATTTCCTAGAGCAATCGGAGAAAATATAATTGCATAACTACAATATCTGAAAGTCTGCAGATTAAATGAATTGCTGTTACACTCAACGACATAATCTGGGCTCAATATGAACTCTCGAACTGTAATCTGATCCTCCAAATGTAAGTATTATACAGTAATTATACAGTATATACAGTATATATATATATATATATATATATATATATATATATATATATATATATAATTTTTTAAATTATTATGAACCCATACTACAGATTGAATTGCTGCAGAAACACTAAGCCATAACTTCTCTCTCTCTCTCTCTCTCTCTCTCTCTCTCTCTCTCTCTCTCTCTCTCTCTCTCTCTCTCTCTCTCTCCTTCCTCTCCTCTCTCTCTCCTCTCCTTCCTCTCTCTCTCCTTCCTCTCCTCTCTCTCTCCTCTCCTTCCTCTCTCTCTCCTCTCTCTCTCTCTCATATTTTTGGTCACCACACTCAGCATACCAGGGATGATCGTAATATGAATTCCTGAAACACCCGAGCGATTAATCTGCCTAAGCCCCATAATACGTGAATAGCTTGCCAGAATTGTGTGTGGAAATGAGTCGTAATGCCTAATATCAGCTAAATGCCTGTTCGTGTGTTTCTGGTGTGCTTTTGAGAATAATTACAAAGCTAATACTACTCTCAGATGCAAACTATATTTGTGGTTAACCCCTTCTGTACCGGCGACGTCTTTTTTATTTTATTGTAGCTTTATTTAGACGATTTTGTGCAGTTTAAGGGGAGGTATTTACTTTGTTCCCTAGACCTCCATCAAGCTTAAAATGATAACCCCTTGAGTCCCTTTGAAGATAAATGTATACATTTTTCGGTAGAAAAATGTCCCGGCCATAGACCGGTTCCTCTTAAATTACAGGCTCGCTATCGCTCGCCAGGATAAAATCGACACATGAATTGCACGAAAGGTCTTAACATGGGGTGAAAGTTCTTAAAATCGCTAAAATAATGGGGTGAACGTTTTATAATCTCAAAAGCAATGGTGCTAAACATGAGGGAGAAAGGGGTCAAGAAAAAAATCCCTCAAGTGGAGATCTCCCCTTAAGAGGGATCTGCGGTACTAAAAATGGTTAACCGAGATAGTTCAAAGCCTGTTAATAATTGCTCGAGGCCCTATCGAAATGGATTATAATCGTCTAACAGTAACCGGAATACAGTTAAAAAGACGTCGCCGGCACAGAAGGGGTTAACCTTTTGAGGATCATAACGCATTTTGACTCTCTGTTCTGGCTATTACTAAACGATTTTGCTCAGTTTTAGAAGGGTGTGTGGGAATTTGAATGTTAAGGGCAGATCTCCACTCGAGGGATTTTTTTCTTGACCCCTTTCTCCCTCATGTTTAGCCCCATTGCTTTTGATATTATAAAACGTTTGCCCCATTAGTTTAGCGATTTTAAGAACTTTCACCCCATATTAAGACCTTTCGTGCCATTCAGGTGTCAATTTTATCCTGGCGAGCAATAGCGAGCCTGTAATTTAAGAGGAATCGGCCTTCCGCCGGGACATATTTCTACCGAAAAATGTACAAATTTATCTTGAAAGGGACTCAAGGGGGTGTAATTTTAAGCTTGATGGAGGTCTAGGGAACAAACTAAAAACCTCCCCTTAAGTGTTATAGTTTTTACCCCTCTGATTCCTAGAAATCCTTCCTTAAGGGGAGATGGGTCGTTTTTCTGGTCCCCCTTCTGCCTCATGTTTAGCCCAATTAGTTTTCAGATTTGAAGACGTTCATCCCATTAGTTTGTCGATTTTAAAACCTTTCGTCCCATTTCTATATCAATATCAAGACCTTTCGTGCCATTTAGATGTCGATTTTTTTTGCTGGCGAGCGATAGCGAGCCTGTATTTTTAGCAGGCTACGGACGGGACATTTTGCTGTCGAAAAATGTACAAATTTATCTTTAAGAGGGGTCTAGGGAGTGTTTTTTAAGCTTGATGAAGGTCTAGCGAGTAAACTAAAAATATAGAGTAATAAATTGATATATAGACCAAACATTACACATACGCTTTGTTTCTAGAGGGATTATGTTCATATATGAATCGAGTTCATTACGCTGTTGTTTATAGTCTACCGGGTATATTATGTTCATATATAGAAAACAATAATACTACCTTAAGGGTTGGTTTAGTTCACGGTAGATATGTATATGACCATGGATATGTAATAGAAGTATACATATTAGATATATAGACCAACAATAGAGTACTACCCCGTAGCGTTGTTTATAGTCTACCGGTAAGTTCATGTAGGCTATGTTTGCTAGGGTTAAGGGGGATTACCACTTGAATTTTTTTCTTTGATCTCATTTCTCCTCATGGTAGCCATTGTTTTTTTATATTTAAGACGTTCGCCCATCTGGCGGCTTTTATGCACTTTCGCCCCTTTTTTCTGTCATTTTAAGACCTTTCATGCCATTAAGGTTTCGATATTTTCTGGCGGGCGCTAGCGAGCCTTCCATGTAATGGCCTTCGGCCAGGAAATTTTTCTACCGAAAAAATGTACATTTTCTTGAAAGTGGGTCTAGGCCATGGGTGGAATTTAAGTTTGATGGAAGGCTAGGGACAAAATAAAACCTCTCCTTAATGCAGGGGTGGGATATAGGTGTTATTGTTCCTACTGTTGTGTGTGTTTATCTAATATGCAAATTACCTGCATCATGAAAACACGTTAGGTCCACGAACATTATTGAGTGACTGTACTGTACTTACAAACGTAAAAACATCATCTAATCATCTAATGCTATATACTATCTAATGCTAGTATACTCATTCATGCTAGTATACTCATCAGAGGAAATGTGTTATCCTACTGAATGCTACAGTGTCGTTCTCACAGGATCCTTCAGATCCATGAAGTATTTAGATGTGTGTGTGTGTTGTGGTCGTGTGTGTGTGTTTTTTTGTGAGGTGTGTGTGGGTGTGTGTGTGGTTTCCCGTTGGTTGTGTGTGTGTGTGGTGTGTGTGTGTGTTGGTGTGTGTGTGTGTGCGGCGTGCGTGCGTGCGTGCGTGCGTGTTGTGTGTGTGTGTGGTGGGCGTGTGTGTGGGTGTTTGTGTGTGTGGTTTTTAATTGTTATTTATTTATATATATATTATTTATACCTCATATATTGCAAGCGTTTATCATCATGTTTTGGATTCAATTACATATAGAGAAAAATTATCCTATTTACTGAAGAATAATACACGTTATAACCCGTGTTTACCGTGCTGGGCCCTCATTGGTCAGTGGTATTGGTAAGGCCCTGTGATTGGTCACTTGGTTACGGGTAGTTTATGACCTACTCTTACTCAATGGTTGGCGATATGTGAGGGCAGTGTGTGTGTGTGTGTGTTTGTGTGTGTGTTTGTGTGTGTGAGGGCAGTGTGTGTGTGTGTGTGAGGGCAGTGTGTGTGGGTGTGTGTGTATGAGGGCAGTATGTGTGTGTGTGTGTGAGGGTAGTGTGGATGTGTGTGTGTGTGAGGGCAGTGTGTGCGTGAGGGTAATGGTGTGTGTGCGGGTCGTGTGTGTGGGTGGTGTGGTGTGTGTGTGTGTGTGTGTGTTGTGTGGTGTGTGTGTGGTGTATGTTGTCACGAGAATGGTTTGTACACATAACGAACATGAGCAAAATGAAATCTGCAAACAAAGGTTCCCTATTAGTGGCCCATACGAGACAGACCTTTCTGCTCTACATTCCCAATCCCTATTTGTTTTGTACACCTATAGACTCCTACACTACATCTATCGTTTATAGCTACCAACGTGTTGAGGATTAATGTTACGGAGAATGTGTATGTGTTGTATGTGGTGTGGAGTGTGGGTGGGTGTGTGCGCGGTGGTGCTGTGGCGTGGGTGTGGGGTGTGGGGGGTGTGTGTGTGGGTGTGTGTGTGGTGTGGTGTGCTATTGTCTGAGGGTGGAGATGTATGTTATGTACTCATCGTCTTATCTATTGCCTGACGCCCCGTGATCCCCAAAGGGGTGGTCGCCACGAACGAAACCCCGCGCCCCATGCACCTCTGTCCCCCCAGTCGGAGTTTCGCGACGGCCCCTCCTTCCCAAGCCCACAGCGCCTTTCATCCCTATACTTCCTCGCTCCATTCCTTCCACCTCTCTTGCGGTTGTACCTCATCCCGCTCTGTCTTCTACTTACCGTCGCTCTCGTACCACACCCTCTTAGTCCCATTCTCTCGCTTTCCCTATATAACAGTTCCACACTATGGCCGAACCATCCTCAAGGCGTTCCTTTTCTCACACTTTCCAGCACATCGACCTCCACATCACAACACCTCCTCCTTACTTTCTTTTCTCATATCGTCTGTCCTTCCCTCCATGTAACTCCGCATGTGCATGCACTTTCAAGTAACTCCATCTCCGACCCCTCTCACCTTTGGTCTGGAGTCTTCGTCTTCCAACGTCCATAGCTTATCGCTTCTGGAAGTCATGGTCGGGAGTACCACACTGTCATGCAAGGACTTCTTCACCTTCCATGGCGGCCACCCCACCCTAATTTCTTGTTACTACTCTGCTTTACTACTGCTAACTGTTTCAGCATTTCCCTACAACCCCTCTTTCCCCTGTTGCAAAAAAAACACCCCTTTCCCCCGCACTTTTTCATCCCAAGACTCCCATCTTTACTCAACACACCGCCCAGATACTTAACTGAGCTGACAATCTCCATAAGCCTGACCGTTCAACTTCAACCTCCACACTCTGTGGCCGTTCACCCCTTCGCGAAGACCATTACCCTTGCTCTTCCCCCCGCATTTACCTTCAGATCCATTGTTCGCACACTGTTCCAAAAAAACCATATTTACCAGAACCTTGCAACTCCTTTCCTTATCGCTCATCAAGAACGGTATCATCAACCACCCAAGCTACAGGGTTAGCTTGCCACACTTATTTATCAGCGATCCACCAACACTCCACTGCTCTTCAACAACCAAAGCTCCAGAAGCCAACAAAACTACTAAGTTGGGGATGGGCCTTTTGGTTTGGTTCTGGCCCCCTTCTCCCTAGTGTTTAGCCCCATTGGCTTTCAGATTTTAAGACGTTTGGCACATTAGGTTGGCGATGTTAAGTCCTGTTAAACTTACGAACCCTGTACAAACCTTTAAACACACTCAAACTTGACGCACTTTAACACACGACGAACGAGCCCCATTTTTAAATTCTTTGTCAATATTAAGAACTTTCGTGCCATTTAGGTGTCGATTTTTTCCTGGCGAGCGATAACGAACCTGTAATTCTAAGAATAATCAGCCTTGGGCCGGGACATTTTCTACCGACAAATGTACAAACCTATCTTTAAGGGGGTGTCTAGGGGATGTTTTTTGTACAGGTTGTTGGAGGTCTAGGGCCCACCCCGCGAAACTAAATCAACAATACCTATAAACCATATCAATATATACCTACATGAGGGAATAAATACGCCCCAGACTCCCTTTTAAGCAAGAATAACAACCGCCAACCACCGCCCGGTATAAACCAAGCTAACCATTTCGACTACCATACCCCCCCCCCCCCCACCCTCCCCCCCCTCCCCCTCCCCCTAAAACTCAGGCCATGTCCGAATAGTGATGGTTCCCGTAGCTCCTAATGAGTCTTCTTAATGAGGGCTCATGGGGCTAGTGGCTGGTGTTTTTTGTTTTTGTTTTTGTGTTTTGTTTGTTTTCCATTAATTCATTTAATTCCTATATTTTGCTTATCGTTTTTCCTTCCTCCAGGCTCGACCTCCCTCAAACTTAAACAACAAAAAACAAAAACAAAAAATAAAAACCTAGACCCCCCTTCAAGATTACAATTTGTACATTTTTCGGTTTTTAGGAAGGAAATTCAGAAATGTCACCGCCCAAACGGCCGGTTCCTCATAAATTACAAGACCTCGCTATCGCTTGCCAACAGAACAGAAACAAAAACATCGACACCTAAAGGGGAAACACAACAGAGTCTTAATAATGTACACCAGAACACGCACAAAGGCGACAGGGTCCTAAGGATTCGCCCAAACTTAATGGCCCGAACGACCTTCTTTTAAAATGTCAAAACTACGGAAAGAGGGGAGACAGGGAGGTCCCCCCCAACACAAAATATACACCATAACCTAATACCCCCCCTTGAAGGACAGGCATAAATATCCTCCGCCAACGCTACCTACCGTGTATGCCATTGAGGGGGCCCCCCCCCCGCCCCCCCCCCCCCCCCCCCCCCCCCCAGGGCCATACCTAATAGTGATGGTTCCCGTAGCTCTCCTAATGGTCTTCTTCCGAGGGCTTAAATGACATTCGTTCTGGCAACAGTAATGGTAGGAGGTGCGATTATGACTGGAGAATTAGAGCATGTATAAGAGGTTGGTAGTAGGTGCTTCTCTCTCTCTCTCTTTATTGGTAAATCTTTTAACTCACACGAATCTAAGAATTTCTTCTTCTCTTCTTTTCAAATCTCAAGCGGAGTTGTCAACTTGTGGGAATGGGCTTCCC
>CM064569.1:4901420-4946775 GCA_032716605.1 Paralithodes platypus
ATGATCGTAATATGAATTCCTGAAAAACACCCGAGCAGATTAATATGCCTAAGGCCCCCTAATACGTGAATAGCTTGCCAGAATTGTGTGTGGAAATGAGTCGTAATGCCTAATATCAGCTAAATGCCTGTTCGTGTGTTTCTGGTGTGCTTTTGAGAATAATTACAAAGCTAATACTACTCTCAGATGCAAACTATATTTGTGGTTAACCCCTTCTGTACCGGCGACGTCTTTTTTATTTTATTGTAGCTTTATTTAGACGATTATGTGCAGTTTAAGGGGAGGTATTTACTTTGTTCCCTAGACCTCCATCAAGCTTAAAATGATAACCCCTTGAGTCCCTTTGAAGATAAATGTATACATTTTTCGGTAGAAAAATGTCCCGGCCATAGACCGGTTCCTCTTAAATTACAGGCTCGCTATCGCTCGCCAGGATAAAATCGACACATGAATTGCACGAAAGGTCTTAACATGGGGTGAAAGTTCTTAAAATCGCTAAAATAAAATAAGGGCAGTGAACGTTTATAATCTACAAAACGGCAATGGTGCTAAACATGAGGGAGAAAGGGGTCAAGAAAAAAATCCCTCAAGTGGAGATCTCCCCTTAAGAGGGATCTGCGGTAGTAAAAATGGTTAACCGAGATAGTTCAAAGCCTGTTAATAATTGCTCGAGGCCCTATCGAAATGGATTATAATCGTTTAACAGTAGCCGGAATACAGTTAAAAAGACGTCGCCGGCACAGAAGGGGTTAACCTTTTGAGGATCATAACGCATTTTGACTCTGTTCTGGCTATTACTAAACGATTTTGCTCAGTTTTAGAAGGGTTTGTGGGAATTTGAATGTTAAGGGCAGATCTCCACTCGAGGGATTTTTTTCTTGACCCCTTTCTCTCTCATGTTTAGCCCATTGCTTTTGATATTATAAAACGTTTGCCCCATTAGTTTAGCGATTTTAAGAACTTTCAACCCACCCCATATTAAGACCCTTTCGGCCATTCAGGGCTGTCAATTTTATCCGGGCGAGCGATGAGCGAGCCTGTAATTTAAGAGGAATCGGCCTTCGGCTCGGGACATTTGCTACCGAAAAAAATGTACCAAAATCTATCTTGAAAGGGAAATCAAGGGGGTGTAAGTTTAAAGCTTGATGAAGGTCTAGGGAACAAACCTAAAAAACCTCCCCTTAAGTGTTATAGTTTTTACCCCTCTGATTCCTAGAAATCCTCCTTAAGGGGAGATGGGGTCGTTTTTCTGGTCCCCTTCTGCCTCATGTGTAGCAACAATTAGTTTTCAGATTTGAAGACGTTCATCCCAGTAGTTTTGTCGATTTTAAAACCTTTCGTCCCATTTCTATATCAATATCAAGACCTTTCGTGCCATTTAGATGTCGATTTTTTTGCTGGCGAGCGATAGCGAGCCTGTATTTTTAGCAGGCTACGGACGGGACATTTTTCTGTCGAAAAATGTACAAATTTATCTTTAAGAGGGGTCTAGGGAGTGTTTTTTTAAGCTTGGTGAAGGTCTAGCGAGTAAACTAAAAATATAGAGTAATAAATTGATATATAGACCAAACAATAGAGTACTACCCCCGTAAGCTGTTGTTTATAGTCTACCGGGTATATTATGTTCATATATAGACCAAACAATAGAGTACTACCCCCTTAAGCTGTTGTTTATAGTCTACCGGGTATATTTGTTTCATATATAGGACAACAATAGGGTACTACCCCCTTAAGCTGTTGTTTATAGTCTACCGGGTATATTATGTTCATATATAGACACAAACAACCAAGCGAGTACTACCCCCTTAAGCTGTTGTTTATAGTCTACCGGGTATATTATGTTCATATATAGACCAAACAATAGAGTACTACCCCCGTAAGCTGTTGTTTATAGTCTACCGGGTATATTATGTTCATGTAGGCTATTGTTTGCTAGGGTTAAGGGGAGATTTACACTTGAAGGATTTTTTTCTTGACTCATTTCTCCCTCATGTGTAGCCCCATTGTTTTTTTATATTTTAAGACGTTCGCCCCATTACCTTGGCGATTTTATGAACTTTCGCCCCATTTCTGTCACTTTTAAGACCTTTCATGCCATTAAGGTTTCGATATTTTCCTGGCGAGCGATAGCGAGCCTTCCATTTAAGAGGAACTGGCCTTCGGCCAGGAAATTTTTCTACCGAAAAAATGTACACATTTATCTTGAAAGTGGGTCTAGGCCATGGGTGTAATTTTAAGTTTGATGGAAGTCTAGGGAACAAACTAAAAACCTCTCCTTAATGCAGGGGTGGGATATGTAGGTGTTATTGTTCCTACCTGTGTTGATTGTGGAGGATATGTGTGGTTATACTTTTAATATGCGCAAATTACCTGCATCATGAAAACACGTTAGGTCCACGAACATTATTGAGTGACTGTACTGTACTTACAAACGTAAAAACATCATCTAATCATCTAATGCTAGTAATACTCATCTAATGCTAGTAATACTCATCTAATGCTAGTAATACTCATCAGAGTAAATGTGTTATCCTACTGAACATGCTACATAGTGTCGCTTCTCACAGGATCCTTCAGATAACCATTAAAGTATATATATATGTGTGTGTGTGTGTGTGTGTGTGTGTGTGTGTGTGTGTGTGTGTGTGTGTGTGTGTGTGTGTGTGTGTGTGTGTGTGTGTGTGTGCTGTGCGTGCGTGCGGGGTCTGTGTGTGTGTTGTGTGTGTTGTGGTGTGTGTTGGGTTTGTGTGTGTGCGTGCGTGCGTGCGTGCGTGCGTGCGTGCGTGCGTGTGTGTGTGTGTGTGCGTGCGTGCGTGCGTGCGTGTGTGTGTGTGTGTGTGTGTGTGTTTATTTAATTGTTTATTTATTTATATATATATTTATTTATACCTACATATATTGCAAAGCGTTTATCATCATGTTTTGGATTCAATTACATATAGAGAAAAATGATCCTATTTACTGAAGAATAATACACGTTATAACCCGTGTTTACCGTGCTGGGCCCTCATTGGTCAGTGGTATTGGTAAGGCCCTGTGATTGGTCACTTGGTTACGGGTAGTTTATGACCTACTCTTACTCAATGGTTGGCGATATGTGAGGGCAGTGTGTGTGTGTGTGTGTTTGTGTGTGTGTTTGTGTGTGTGAGGGCAGTGTGTGTGTGTGTGTGAGGGCAGTGTGTGTGGGTGTGTGTGTATGAGGGCAGTATGTGTGTGTGTGTGTGAGGGTAGTGTGGATGTGTGTGTGTGTGAGGGCAGTGTGTGCGTGAGGGTAGTGTGTGTGTGAGGGTAGTGTGTGTGTGTGTGTGTGTGTGTGTGTGTGTGTGTGTGTGTGTGTGTGTGTGTGTGTGTGTGTGTGTGTTGTCACTAGATGGTTGTACACATAAGAACATAAGAAAAATAGAAATCTGCAAAAGTCCTATTGGCCCATACGAGACAGACCCTTTCTGCTCTACATCCCTATTTGTTTTGTACACCTATATCCCCTACACTACATCTATCTTATAGCTACCACGTGTGAGGTTAATGTGTACGGAGATGTGTATGTGTGTGTGTGTGTGAGTGTGGGTGGGTGTGTGCGTGGGTGTGGGGGTGGGTGTGTGTGTGGGTGTGTGTGTGTGTGGGTGTATTT
The DNA here is from genome assembly GCA_032716605.1 of Paralithodes platypus. Lineage (NCBI taxonomy): Eukaryota > Metazoa > Arthropoda > Malacostraca > Decapoda > Lithodidae > Paralithodes > Paralithodes platypus. The sequence continues at coordinate 4,905,052 of CM064569.1, forward strand.
CTGAGTGTATATGTATGTATGTACTAAGTCTATCTATTGCCTGACGCCGTGATCCCCAAAGGGGTGGCCACGAACGAAACGCCCCCATGCACCTCTGTCCCCAGTCAGTCGACGCCCCTCCTCCCAACCAGCACCGCCTTCATCCATATACTTCCTCGCTCCATCCTTCCACCTCTCTTGCGGTTTACCTCTCCCTCTCTGTCCTTCTACCTCGCTCTCGTACACCCTCGTAGCTCATTCTCTCGCGTTCCCATACGGCCATATGGCCGCCGAACCATCTCAAGGCGTTCCTTTTCACACTTTCCAGCACATCTACCTCCACATCACACCTCCTCCTTACTTTCTCATTCGTCTGTCTATCCCTCCATGTAACTCCGCATGCACTTTTCAAGTAACCCATCTCCACCCCTCTCACATTTGGTCTGAGTCTCTTCTCCAACGTCCATGCTTCGCTTCTGTAAGTCATGGTCGGGAGTACCACACTGTCATGCAAGGACTTCTTCACTTCCATGCTGACCACCCTATTTCTTGTTACTGCTTTCAGCATTCCTACAACCCTCTTTCCCTGTTGCACCCTTTCCCGCACTTTTTCATCCATACTCCCATCTTTACTCAACACACCGCCCAGATACTTAACTGAGCTGACAATCTCCATAGCCTGACCGTTCAACTTCACCTCACACTCTGTGGCTTCACCCCTTTCGAAGACCATAACCTTGCTCTTCCCCGCATTTACCTTCAGATTCCATTGTTCGCACACTGTTCCAAACATATTTACCAGACCTTGCAACTCCCATTCATTATCGCTCATCAGAACTGTATCATCAGCCAACAGCAATACAGGTAGCTTCCACTTATCAGCGATCCACCAACATCCACTGCTCTTCAACCAGCTCCAGACCAACAAAACTACTAAGTGGGGATGGGCTATTTGGTTCTGGCCCCCTTCTCCCTAGTGTTTAGCCCCATTGGCTTTCAGATTTTAAGACGTTTGGCACATTAGGTTGGCGATGTTAAGTCTTTACGCCCCATTTTTAAATTCTTTGTCAATATTAAGAACTTTCGTGCCATTTAGGTGTCGATTTTTTCCTGGCGAGCGCGAGTAAACGAAACTGGTAATTCTTACGAATTAATCAGCCTTGGGCCGGGACATTTTCTACCGCACCCCAACCCCATGTACTACAAACCTACCTATCTTTAAGGGGGTGTCTAGGGGATGTTTTTTGTACAGGTTGTTGGAGGTCTAGGGAGGAAACTAAACAAAATATAAAAATATATATATATATACATACATGAGGAAATTAATACGCCCATCTCCCTTTAAGCAAGATATACCGCCCGGTATAAACCAAGCTACCATTCATACCCCCTCCCCCCCTCCCCCTCTAAATCCAGGCCATTCCTAATAGTGATGGTTCCCGTAGCTCCTAATGAGTCTTCTTAACGAGGGCTCATGGGGCTAGTGGCTGTTGTTTTTTGTTTTTGTTTTTGTGTTTTGTTTGTTTTCCATTAATTCATTTATTCATATATTTTGTTAAGTTTCCTGGCTAGACCTCCCTCAAACTTAAACACAAAAAAAAAACCCTAGACCCCCCTTCAAGATAAATTTGTACATTTTTCGGTAGAAAAATGTCCCGCCCAAAGGCCGGTTCCTCATAAATTACAGCCTCGCTATCGCTTGCCAGAAAAAAATCGACACCTAAATGACACAAAAAGTCTTAATAATGACAAAGAAAAAAGGCGAAAGGTCCTAAGATCGCCAAACTAATGGGCCGAACTTCTTAAAATGTCAAAACTAATGGGAGGGAGAAGGGGGTCCCCAAAAAAATAAACATACCTCCCCTTGAACAGAATATATCGCCCACGCTACCGTGTATGCCATTGAGGGCCCCCCCCCCCCCCCCCCCCCCCAGGGCCATACCTAATAGTGATGGTTCCCGTAGCTCTCCTAATGGTCTTCTTAATGAGGGCTTAATGACTCATTCTGGCAACAGTAATGGTAGGAGGTGCGATTATGACTGGAGAATTAGAGCATGTATAAGAGGTTGGTAGTAGGTGCTTCTCTCTCTCTCTCTTTATTGGTAAATCTTTTAACTCACACGAATCTAAGAATTTCTTCTTCAATCGAGTTGTCAACTTGTGGAATGGGCTTCCCCCGAGGAACGTTATAGACTGCAGCACCGTTGATTTCATTTTTAAACTCCGCCTAGAACAATATCTCGCATCAAACCGCCGGACTGACCTGCTGGTTGTCATTGTAATGACGACTTATTTTTATACCTCCCCTCAGTTCACTAACCCATATGTCCCCTACCATAACTTCCTAGTCCTGCCACGGACAATTAGTTCCAAGGCAGTATGGTCCCTTCCAATGTTCCTTACACACTCTAACACCACTGTTTGGACACTTGATCCTCAGTCTTTTGGAGGACAAGCAGCCTAGAAGGGTCACTAGACCTATTGTTGCTTGATTTCCTTTGTACTCCTTTTGTACTCTTTGGCTCGCTCTCGCTCTCTATGTCTCTCTCTCTCTCTCTCTCTCTCTCTCTCTCTCTCTCTCTCTCTCTCTCTCTCTCTCTATATATATATATATATATCTCTCTCTCTCTCTCGCTCTCTCTCTATGTGTGTGGCCAGTGTAATTATGTAAATCTACGTATTTTTGTTTATCTCTCTCTCTCTCTCTCTCTCTCTCTCTCTCTCTCTCTCTCTCTCTCTCGCTCGGTTCTTTGTGTACCCGTGGGCCAGTTTGTACCCTTATGTAAATCTACCTATTTTTGTTTATCTCTCTCTCTCTCTCTCTCTCTCTCTCTCTCTCTCATCTATCTATTTATCTATATCGGTTTGTCTGTGTGTCTGTGTGAATCTGTTATTTTCATAGCTGTATTGGTGCATTAGCTTCTAAAGTTAATTTTAATAGGACAATATCAGTTTGCGTACTATGGATAGATAGATAGAAAGATAGATAAATCAAGATTAAAGCGGGAGAGAGAGAGAGAGAGAGAGAGAGAGAGAGAGAGAGAGAGAGAGAGAGAGAGAGAGAGCACCTTTGCAACGCTGGTGAAAAGAAATTTGCATGTCTTGAGAATACGAGGCTATGCGGAGGCAGGAAAAAGGGTCCGAATGTAAACCTGGAGAGAGAGAGATTTAGAGTTAGAGTTAGAGAGAAAGAGAGAGTTAGAGAGAGAACATTATATTATAAGTGCCTCATTGCCTTTTAAGTCAGTCATGTCTTGAGAATACGAGGCTATGCAGAGGCAGGAAAGAGGGTCCGAATGTAAACCGAGAGAGAGAGAGAGAGAGAGAGAGAGAGAGAGAGAGAGAGAGAGAGAACATACTATATAAGTGCCTCATTGCCTTCTAAATCTAGGAAATACTTCTAAACCTTCTAAGTAAATACTTAATGACTGTTGCGCTAGGCTGCTCTGATAGTGACACTTTTTAACTATCCTATATTGTTTTCAACTGACGGTAATATTGTAAAGTTCACATCAATATTTCTCAGTTATTGTGAAGATTTTGTTGTGCAATATGGTGCTACTTCTATTGACTTGTCTTAAGGGGAGATGGTTCACTTTTGGGGGGGATTTTTGCATGTATTCATTATTTTTCTAGTTTCCTCCCTAGACCTCCATCAAATTAAAAAAAAACATCCATTAGATCCCCCTTCTAGATTAATTTGTACATTTTTCGGTAGAAAAATTTCCCGGCCGAAGGCCGGTCTTCCAACATTACAGCCTCACTATCGTTCGCCAGGGAAAATGTCGACACCTATATCGCACGAAAGGTCTAAATATTGACGAAGAAATGGGGCGAAAGGTCTTAAAATCGACTAAATAATGGGGCAAGCATCTTAACATCTGAAAACTAATGGGGCTAAGCATGAGGGAGAAGGGGGTCCAGAAAAACGGCCCATCTCCCCTTAATGCGATGCAGAGACATTGTAGTATCATATTTTGCCATTAAGTACCGGTATCGAGAAATTTAGCTGCTAAGTGATTCAATTTACCGTCAGATGAAATTAAACCGAGTATAGTTGTGTGTTTTGTGTGTTGGTGACGGAGAATAATGATCATGGAGAAAACAAGGAGGGCTGGGAGAGAGAGAGAGAGAGAGAGAGAGAGAGAGAGAGAGAGAGAGAGAGAGAGAGAGAGAGAGAGAGAGAGAGAGAGAGAGAGAGAGAGAGAGAGAGAGAATGGGGGGTCAGTGTGATATAATTTCCTCGTCGACATCTCAATCTAGGAAAGCCTTTTAACCGCGGCACCACTGGGGGTGGGGGGGGGCGGGGGGGGGGGGGAGAAAAGAAAGGGTTATTACTGGAGATGGCGCCCGGAAAACAACTCATTAACCCATACTGTACCGGCGGCGTCTTTTCAATTTTAGTTTAGCTATAGTTAGACGGGTTTTTGCAGTTCAGGAGGGGTCTGAGGTAGTAAAAAGGGCTACGCGAGTTAGTTCGAAGCCTGATAATTGCTGAAGGACCTTTTTTTACTGAATATAATCGTCTAATAGTAGCCAGAATAAAGTAAAGAATCAGAATAAACATTGTTATTCCATTAATACAAAGGTTCTTCTTTACATTCATTATATAATTTATACAGCTATACTAAATTTAAAAATATAAAACCATTATATTTAAATTGTTTACATTGTAGTCATGCTAATAAGTATGTTGGATATTCAGGAGAAAGCTTTTCAACTGGGTCCTAAATGAATGTGTGGAGATAGTATTGTTTATGTTAGGGGGGAGACTAATCCAAAATGTTGGCCCAATAACTTGGAATGATTTGGCTCCGATATTTATGTTGGCTTTCGGAACATACAAGTGCTGCTGTTGCCTCGTATTGACATTGTAAATATCTCTTACTGTTGGCAGGGAGAATTGCCAGTTGAGAAATCCTTTATTTGTTATTGAATGAGTTGTGATACCCAAGTCGTACTTATACCTTTGTTTCACTTTTAGCCATCTAAGTTCTTATACAAGGTGTGACATTATCGTATTTAAGCCGGTATCACACGAGCGCTTTTTCACTCAACATTTATCCTCAACACTGGTCTGGCAGCTTATGAGGTCACCATTTATAATATTTCGGTTACCTTAATTCATCTATCATCAGGCTAGTTTCCGATACCAGTGCCAAATATTCCCGAAATGTTGCCAGCAAAATGTTGATCATCGAATGTTGACTATAAAAGCTCTCGTGTGATACCGGCTTGAGAAACGCCTCCAATTCCTACCTTAACAGTGACGTTTTGTAGTTTGTGTGCCCTTTCCATTTGTGAGGAGTTTGTTTATAATACTTTTAATGCAAGAGAGTGAACTACTAATATCCTTGTGTCTCTGCTAATATTATCTTTTATACGGTTGATATACAAAAGAACAGCTTATGGTGTTCTTTTTACTCATTTCATCAATGTGTGAGTCAAAAATCATGTTATCAATATAAATACCCAAGTTCTTTAATGAATTGCTAGGAAAAATGTGCATGGCACCGGTACTGAAAGGGTTAAAACTAATACCTGTTTGCTAGTGATACCCCTGAGGTGGTTGGGTGTGGTTAAAAATTTTGTTCTGTGTTGGTGACAGAGAATAATGATCATGGAGAAAAAGGCGGGGTGGGAGGGAGGGAGGGAGAGAGAGAGAGAGAGAGAGAGAGAGAGAGAGAGAGAGAGAGAGAGAGAGAGAGAGAGAGAGAGAGAGAGAATAATGATCATGGAGAGAAGAGTACGGGACTGGAATAGGTTTTTCGTTTGGAGTAATGATGATCCGAGGAGTTGCTGTGTTGTAGGAATTGTTTTTATCTGTTTTGTATTGTTATGTGTAGTACGGTTGGCTAAATAAGTTGTGTCTCCGCTGTCATTACGTTTTGCTTGGTCTGTGCTTTATTGATGTCTGTCAGATGTTGAATAGGGTGTGTACAGATAGGCACATGTACTGTATGTATATCGCACTCAAAACGATGAAATACAGCTTAGTTACTACTGATTCCACTTATTGATCACAATATACTTGGTCCCGCTACATCACTTACTTGGCTGACAATACAAGATAATATAACTTTTGCTATATGCTAACTATAATACATTTGTTAAATTAACTTTGATGCGCTGACAGTTTTAATATAAACACCATATGAGGAGGAGCACTTTATTGACAACGTTTACGGTTAGTGACCTGAAGAAGCTGTATGGTTGTCATGTGAAGCTACAACAACCTTGATAATCCTTTCTTGCACAAGGATGTAGAATAAAAGTCCAGAGATAAGTTTATAGGTTCTTATTAGCCAGAGATACAGGGAGCTGGGAGGCACTTGTTAAGCTGAGTGCCGACCGGATGTTACTGATGAAAACATGTGCAGCGGTGCCGGATATATTTGGTGCAACGCTGCCGATACTACAGAGTACGGTATATTATCATGGGATATTAAACAATGCTAGTATTGCCCTGAAAGTACATGTGTGTATGTTGCAATATGATTAAGGCATGTGTACACTCTGTATATATGTTGTGTGTGCACTTAACCTATATCAACACCTCCCTCCCCCTTCAAGCTCGCAAGACGTTGTCGAGCTGACTCTTTTTCTAGGAGCCTTTCAGGACCTACGTGGGGCCATGGGGGAAGTGAAGGACTCTCTTTCTGGGTCCGTGCAAAGACACAGGGATCTCAGGGATATGGGGGAGGGGTTCAACACCAGGGGAATTCACTGGGCGGAGGAAGCGACGGTTCCGCCAATATATCTTACCACTGGGGAGACGAACCTCATAATCCCTGGACCTGCCGCAGCCCATGACGACCCCAACCTTGTCCCAGCGGTGAGAAGTCGGGTCTTGGATCCGCACTGTGGTGCCGACTCTCAACCTGGGAAGGGGGCGTGCGTGCTGGTCATAGTTTCTCTGCACCAGCGCAGTGTGGGCGGCTGCACGGCGGTCACAGTCCTCGGCCTTGGCTTGCCACTCTGCTGCAAAGGACTGGGGATGAGCAGGGACACAAGACCGTAGTGGGTGGCCATACAAGATTTGTGCCGGGGAGCGGCCTGTGAAGTTCGGGGTGTTGCGGAGCTCCAACAGTCCACGGTCAAAGTCCTCACAGTCGATGTTGCCTGAGGGAGCCGTCTTCAGTATGAGGTGTTTGACGGACTTGACGGCAGACTCGGCATGACCGTTGGATTGTGGGTAGTGTGGGGAAGAGACCAAGTGATTGACTCCCCAACGCTCCATGAAGTCCCGGAACTCACGGCTAGTAAACTGTGGGCCTCCATCTGTACGTAGGCGGAGGGGTACACCAACTTCCCTGAAGTAGCGGCAGAAGATCCTGATGGTGTTTGAAGCGGTAGTATCTCCTTTGCAGGGTACGACAACGGGCCAGCCTGAGAGTCGGTCTGTTACGACGAGGAAGGATTTCCCCGCCACAGCGAAGAAGTCGGCTGAAACAGACTCGAAAGGCCTAGTTGGGTTGTCGTCGTTGATCATGGGTTCCTGCTGCTGACTAGGCTGTAAGACCTGACACGGCTCACAAGCTTGAACTGTATTGGCGATGTCCGAGTTGATGCCAGGCCAAAAGACAGCCTGTCGCCCCCTACGCTTAGTGGCCTCCACGCCTCTGTGACTATCATGCAGGCGAGCCAAGGTGCAGCGGCGGAGGGCTTCAGGAACCACAACCCTCGCTCCGTACAGGACGAGTTCACCATCTGCTGACAGGTAGTCTCGGAGTTTCCAAAATGGGAGTAGAGAGTTGTGCAGGTCGTAGCGGTTGGTGGGGAAACCCGAAGTAACGCACTCACGCAGGCGGATGTACACAGGATCCGCTCTGGCTGCGTCTCGGAGTTCCTGGAGAATCCTGTCTGCGTCCTGTGAAAGAGAGTTGATGTCGGCGGCGGCGGTGTGACAGTCACGAGGGATCTGAGGTGAACCGTGGCGTTGGCACATGCTAACTAATCCTCTGGCGTCGGGTGGCTGACAGGGGCCCGTGACAACGCATCAGGGATGCAGAGCAACCTGCCAGCGCGCCAGACGGCTGTGAAGAGGTAAGGTGCGACTTTCTCTTTCAGACGTTGGAGGCGGGGATTTTCAACCGCATCAAGGGTGTAGTTGTTGAAGATGGGGATGAGGGGGCGATGGTCCGTCATGAAGGTGAAGTGTTGCAGTCCGATGAGGTAGAACTTGCACTTGGACATGGCCCAGACCACGGCTAGCATCTCCAGCTCTATGGTGGCATAGCGGGACTCGGGGTCGCTTAGGAACCTCGAGCCACACTGAACTAAGCGGAGACGGTTGTTGCCATGATCCTGTAGGAGGGCGTATCCAATACCGTTGAGGCAGTTTGTAGAATCACTGGTAGGGAAGGGTCGAATGGGGCCAGGACGGGTGGACTGAGCAGGGCAGCCTTGACCCGGCGGAAAGCCTCATTATGGTCAGTGGTCCACATAAACTACCTCTTCGGGCTCATCAGGGGACGCAGGGGCTGAGCGGCAGTGGCGATGTCGGGGGTGAACTCCGCCAGCTGGTTCACCAAACCCATGAAGGAGCGAAGGTCGGTGATGTTGGCTGGTGTCGGGAAGTCCTTGATCGCTCCGACTTTGCCAGGGTCAGCCGAGATGCCCTCACCTGAGAGCGTATACCCACAGAAGTTCACACTGGGTGCGGCGACCACGAACTTGTCCTTGTTGAGTGTGATCCCACTGTCGCGGCACCGTATGAGTACTTCATGGATACGCTGAAGATGTGTGTTGAAGTCCTCGTCGTAGAGCAGCACGTCGTCGACAACCTTGGAACAATTTTGCACCCATTGGAGGGCCCTATCACCGCGAAGGCAGAAGGCGTCACCTATCGCAGCGAAACCCATTGGACCTCTACAGTGTTGGAAACGGCCATAAGGAATGATGAAAGTTGTGAGATGCTGGTCCTCCTCCGCAAGTTCCATTTGCCAATATCCACTCAGGGTGTCTGCCGTCGTGAAGAATTTCGCCTGCGGGGCCACACTGCGGATTGCTTCGAAAGGCGTCGGTGATGGGTGGGCTGGGCGGGAAACTTGGCAGTTGAGCTTGGTGAGGTCTACGGTGAGGCGAACTTCGGCGTTGGGCTTGGCGACGACGACGAAGGGGTGGTACCACTCTGAAGGTTCATCGCCGGCCGGTTTAATGATACCTTGTGCTACTAGCGAGTCCAGCTCCTGCTTAACTTTGTCCCTGAAAGCAAAGGGGATCTGCCGCGGGGTGTAGATGGCAAAAGGCACGGCATCGTCCTTGAGGTGGATCCGCATTGGGGGACCCTTCATAGGCTTGAGTGGAGCTGTCTGGAGATCCTCCTTGGAGACCAAAACGTCCTTGAACTCTCGAAGAAAGAACTCCTTGGCTTGTGCAGGTGATGTGGTGGCTGTGAAGGGTAGCTCCTTACACCTGTAGATATGTTTAACCTGTAGAATTGGCTTGGGGAATTCTGCTGAGATGATGGCCAATGCTTGACAGTGGCGTTTGGACAGAAGCGGCGTCTGAACACCCTCGCGGACTTGGATTGTGGCCGAACAGGAGCGTTTGCTGATGGTGAGTTGTGCATGAAACGTCCCCAAAGCAGGAGCCATTGCAGAGCTATCCGCGTTGAGCGTTGTTGTCGGAGGCGGAGGTCGTAGGCTGCTGAGAGGAATCCGAAGTATGTCGAGGTGTCGTCGGCCGATCACTGTGATGTCTGCACCTGTGTCAGGAAGCATGTGGAGTTTTCTAGTGGTGCCGCTGTAGGTGAGACTCACGGATGTCAGTGTGGGTGCCTGAATAGGTAATCCCACACGTCGGCAACTTGTGGTCTTCTTTGCTGTAGACTTGTTGTGGGAGGAAGCGCTGTTGTCCTGTGTGGCGGGCGTCTTGGAAGATCTGCAGCATTTGTCATAGTGGCCCATATGGTTGCAGCGACGACACTGGGCGGTGGCAGCAGGGCAAGCAGGAGTCCTAGGCTTATGACCACGACGGCCACAGTTAGTGCAGGTGTAGTCTTCAGCCGGGCACTTGTTCTTGTCGTGCCGGCGAGCACAACGTTGGCAGGCGGCAGCCGACGCCAAGGACTGTTGCGGTGTGGAGAACTTCTCGCGTTGCTTAACCTGCTTGTTCTGCTTGTACGCTGACACGGCGTTAACCTGGGACGGTGGGGCACGTATGGCTGATGTAGCGCTTCGAGTGGCCTCATAGGAACGGCAAGTGTTGACGATGTCCTGTAATGAAGGGGTGGCGTCGAGGGAAAGCAGCTTCTGTACAAGTTCTTCGTCATGTATGCCCATCAGAATGACCATCTTGAGTTGGGTCTCCTTGCAGGCTGAAGAGTTCCCTGGGCAGACGTCAATTTCTTCGGCAATGTGGCAGAGGCGGACGTAGACGTTGTTGAATGACTCGCCCTGTTTTTGCTTGCAACTGAACAGGTCCCTGCGACGGAGAGCTTCATTGCGAGAATTCTTGATGTGCTCCTGAAGTGCATCGAGGACTTCATCAACGGTCTTGTCGGTGTCAGGGGGTATGCTTAAGGTGTGCTCCAAAAGCAGCTGTGTCTCCAGGGTTAAGCACATCCGCATCTGGATCAGTTGTTTCTCCCTCGGTAGTTTAGATAAGTCTACCATAATAGAGTAATCGTCCCACCGACGCCTCCATTCTCTGAAAACCTGGAAGGTGGCATCAGCACGAAGGGGCGGCGGGTTCTGGGTGATAGCCTTCTGTGGTGGAGGTGGAGCTGTAGGGGTGGAGGATGTTGTGGAATTGGGTGTTGTCCCCGGTGAGGTGGGTGTAGGTGCGGCGGCAGGTGGGGTAATTTGGGCCAGAGCCTGGACAAGGGCGGAGAACTTGGCATCGTCCATCTGTCTCCTGTAGTCCTCCTCCGTGCGTCGTCTTGTTTCCTCCTCCTGTCGGCGCTTTTCCTCTTCCCATCTTCTGCGGTCCTCCTCCTGTCTTCTGGTATAGCCGTTCTGTTGTCTGCATTGCTCCATATACTGTATGAGCTGAAGGAGGTCTGCACTTGTGGTAGGTTGTAGACTTGCAGGGTGTGGTGACAGGGGTGGCATCCCCCTATAGTGTAGGGGAGGTAAAGTGGGGGGGAGGTTGGGGAGGTGGATTGAAATGAGGGGTGGTGAGAGGAGGAGAGGTTGGAGTGGAATGAACTAACTGGTACCCCGTACCAGCAACTCCAACAGTATCTCCATCATTATCTCCACCACTATCTCCACCAGTAGCTCCACCAGTATCTCCCTCCCCAGTATGGTCGTGTGGGGTGTCTCTGGGCTCCCCATGAATCTGCTCATCTCCCTCCATAATTGGTTGATAGCTGACACACTGTAGTCTTGCAGGAACGATGAAAATGTGCAGTACAACTGGAACAGTTTATTTAATAGTGAGAGAAATTATCTGTGCTAGAGAGAGTGAGTGCGTGAGTGCGGTAGGCTTGGCAACACCGTGTTGACTTGGCAACGATGTGCGTGTGTCCGTGTGCGCATGTGCCGGCACAGCTGGAAGGCACTGAGGGCCCAGTGAGGGGTGAGAGCTTTAGTGTTGCTGGAGATGTTAGAGGGGGAGGGTATGCTACTACTCGCTCTTGTCCAGCAATGATTCGGCAGCTATAACCCTCACAGCAAGTCGGGAATGGGCACAAATGACATGGGACACATAATAAAGGCACTGCACTACACTCTTAAACACTTCACTGCACTATAAAGCACTGCACAATGATATATCCAGGGCTGGAGAGGCGAGGTCTTGCAAGATGGCTGGCTGATTATCCGGTCTTGGCTCGTATCTCCTGGCTTTAATACACTGACTGCGCCATGTATGGTTGTCATGTGAAGCTACAACAACCTTGATAATCCTTTCTTGCACAAGGATATAGAATAAAAGTCCAGAGATAAGTTTATAGGTTCTTATTAGCCAGAGATACAGGGAGCTGGGAGGCACTTGTTAAGCTGAGTGCCGACCGGATGTTACTGATGAAAACATGTGCAGCGGTGCCGGATATATTTGGTGCAACGCTGCCGATACTACAGAGTACGGTATATTATCATGGGATATTAAACAATGATAGTATTGCCCTGAAAGTACATGTGTGTATGTTGCAATATGATTAAGGCATGTGTACACTCTGTATATATGTTGTGTGTGCACTTAACCTATATCTACAGAAGCTATCTGCGAATCGTTGTCAATAAAGTGCTTCTCCTCATATGGCGTTTATAATCATATCGTACATTTGTTTTCACTTGATGGTAAATTCAATCCTTTACCAGCTTATTCTTCGATACTTACTGGACAAATATGAAATTACTGGAAAAATATGAAATTGCCCTGTCTCTGCATCATAAAAATCGTCGTATATTGCCAAATAATCAAGATTGGTTTGGAATAGTTCCTGGTTTGGATAAATGATGGTCTAAGGTTTTGTTGTGTTGTAAGAGATCGATCTATTCCTATATTGTTTGTTTCTCTCCAATAATGGCGTCTTATTATATTGGTGTATCAAGTGATATTGTTAATGCTGGTAAATACTAAAATGCAACGAACTAGATCAATAATGCAAATGTAAATGGACAATAAACACATGAAAACACCTTACTCATTGTTTCCGAATCCAGTACAGACTATTCAAAATAAAGCCCTAAAAATCATTACATACTGCACAACTACTACATCTACAGATCACCTACACCAAAAAAACAAAGTCCTGGAAGTCAAAGACCATCTGGACATTAGAGGCACTCAATTCCTGGCTGAATTCTCCACAAACCAACACCACCCACTACACTACATGGCAACACACCCACAGACACCAAGACATATCAAAATAATACCCTGAACACGGTATCACACACAAATACTTTCTTCTCTCCCTCCCTGCCCACCCCAAACCAGCTTCCAGAAGCACATCCATACTCACATCTCTCGCCGTTCCATCCAATCACTCACAGACAACCCACAGCTGCAGGCACAACCTCCCGAAATGCATCCTTCTGAATCCTCCTTCCTCGCCAGGACAGAGTCCGCCTGGCCAGGCTGAGATGCGGACACCATCCAGCTCCTCTGAACTATCAGAAGAGACTGGATGTCTCCGTCGACGACACCTACCCGGGATGTAACACAGCACCCCATACCATTAAACACATCATAGAAGACTGCATTTCACACAATCACTTACGCCAACAAAATAATCTACACTCCTTGAGAGCCCTGTGGGAAAGCCCGACCGTAGCCATGGCCTTCCTTAGGGACTCGGAGCTGTTCGGCCAGGCAGCTTAGGGAACGACAACAACAACAAAAAATACTGTATAATTTAGTAAAACTCGCTAGGAAAATTGAAACAATGGAACACCAAGCTTTCGTCTATTTTCTCAAGACATCTTCAGTGTAATACCTCCAAATACTGTATAATTATATATATAATTTATATAATATATATATATATATATATATATATATATATATATATATATATATATATATATATATATATATATATATATATATATATATATAGATATATATACGGTATATATATATAACATTTATATATATATACCGTATATAATATATATATATATATATATATATATATATATATATATATATATATATGCAAATGAAGCCACAGAAGCACCTGAACATTATATTATGCGGAAGTCCACGGGGAATGAAAGAAACAAGAGAATAACCCAAGCACTTTCGTGTACTACATCGTCAGCTCTGTGCTAACACCTGAAGATGTAGTACACTAAAGCCCTTGGGTTGTTCTCGTGTTTCCTTCTTTCCCTGTGGACTTCTGTATATATATATATATATATATATATATATATATATATATATATATACTGTATATACAGTATATTCCATACATCGGAGAGAACGTTGAAGATAAACCATGTACGGTATACCATAAACGAGCAAATAACACAGAGCATAGTCGTATAACAGAAAGAGCTACTCAGTTTATTTAATCATTGATAAAATCGGCCACAACGCAGGTCGGATCCGTACAATGTGTGTGTGTGTGTGGGTGGGTGGGTGTGTGTGTGGGTGTGTATGAGAGAGAAAGAGAGAGAGATTTACAGTAAAATTATCCCTGGAATGTTAATATGTTACCGTTCGCGCGTGGAAAATTAACTCCGCAGCATTTAGCATTAACGGTACAGATTAAAAATACAATACTCATTTAGCAATATTACCACCACCAACCGTCACCCCATTATCTCCAGTTATGATCAGAGGCAAGTGTTTTCATGAGTATATTTGCCATTTGCATTATTTTCGTTTTCTCCTGGGTGACCTAGATGTGTGTGATTTGTTGTTCCTGTTCGGGCTCTGTCTCGAGTCCGCCACCCCCAGCTAAACAAAATGGGGTACGTGTATGATTATATAGATAGATGGAATAGGTGATCAGATGGTGGTCAGGTCAGGTGAAGGTATTGTTCAGGTCAGGTGAAGGTATTGGTCAGGTCAGGTGAAGGTATTGGTCAGGTCAGGTGAAGGTATTGGTCAGGTCAGGTGAAGATATTGGTCAGGTCAGGTGAAGGTATTGGAGGATAAGCATTTACAACGGCAACTCGTATCTAACTTTTCAAGAGTGTTTGGAGGGAGAAGGGGTGTTGGAGAGAGAGGAAGCTGTTGGAGTGGCTTTGTCATAGGCTGCAGGTTTGGCTTACATTATTGTTTAACCCTTTGAGAATTATGACGCATTTTGACAGTTCTTTATATGATTTTATAGCGCTTAAGGGGGGTCACCGTTTGTTTGTTATCTTTCTCTCCTTTTCTCTCTCTGGCTTGTATCCATTCGGCCCCAATCACCCAACTGTTTTAAGACATTTATCCCCATCCAGGTGTCGATTTCTTCCTGGCGAGCGATAGCGAGCCAGCATTGTATGGAGAAATCCGGCTTCGCCGGAGAAATTTGTCTATCCAAAAATGTACAAATTTAAGTTGATAGCAAAACAAAAAATCATATATGCTGGCTCGCTACCGCTCGCCAGGAAAATATTGACACCTGGATGGGGGTAAACGTCTTAAAACAGTAGGCTGAATGGGGCCGAATGGATACAAGCCAGAGAGAGAGAGAGAGAGAGAAAGAGAAAACAAGAGAGGTAGGCTCCCTTAAGAAGGATCTGTGGGAATTTAGAGTGTAAAGACTATCTCGACCTTCTGACTTCCATACACCCTTCCTAATCTATTTTCTTCTTCTTCTTCTTCTTCTTCTTCTTCTTCTTCTTCTATGTGTATGAAGGAGACAATAAGCACATTGTCTGTAACGAGTGTCTCCCCCAATGCCAAAAGAGTGACAAGGCCAAATTAAAGGGACGTTGGGGTCAATATGTCTGGACACACGAAATGTAAAGCAGTTTAAGTCATAGGATGAAGGAAAGATTGATTGAGGGAGAGAGTTCCAGAGTTCACTTGTTGAGTAAAAGAAAGACTAATAATAAATAATAATCTGTAATAATAATAATAAATAATGAAAAATAATTACTGTAATAATAATAACTAATAAAATAACTAATAAATAATAATAAATAATAATAAATGATCGTAAATAACAATAAATAATAATACATAATAATAAATGATCGTAAATAACAATAAATAATAATACATAATAACTAATATAAATGATAAATAATAATAATAAATAGAATCATCGATCATAAATAAACATAATAAAATTATCATAATAATAAATGTAATAATAATAAACTGTCAAAAACGCGTCATAATCCTCAAGAGGTTAATTTACTTCTCACAGTAAAAACATAATAATACAAAATACATTACGGGCATGTTAAGGGGGTGGTACTCGCTTTTTATGGACCCCCTTCTCCCTCATGTTTAGCATATTAGTTTTGAGGTTTTAAGACGTTCGTTCCGTTAGTTCGGCGATTTTGAGACATTTGGCCTCATTTGTTATTCAATATGAAGACCTTTCGTGCTCTTTAGGTGTCGATCTCTAATTTTAGAAGGAATCGGCCGTAGGCCGGAATTTTGTTCTACCGAAAATGTACAAATGTTTCTTGAAAGGGGATCTAGGGGGTGTTTTTCTAAGCTTGATGAAGGTCTAGCGAGGAAACTCAAAAAATAATTAAATATATTAATATATATAGCCCAAAAGCCAAGTACTATCCCCATACTTATAAACTACTTGGTGCAATTCTAGAAACAGGTTATTAATATCAAGAACCTTTTGTTCCACATATTAAATAGGAATTGTTCTCTTCTGAAAAGAGGAGGGACTATTATTTACGAAACAATAGATCACCTAATGAATAAATTATTAAGTTTTATATATAAAAATACTGTGTGTACAATATTATATATATATATATATTACAATGAGTGGTATTATGATGTTGGTAGTTGTGTTTTAAAGTAGTGGAAGTTGTCGTAGTTATAATAGTGGTAGTTGTGTTATTTATAATAGTTTTAGTTGTGGTAGTTATAATAAATTTAGTTGTGGTAGTAATGATATTGGTAGTTGTGGTAGTTAAAGTGGTGGAAGTTGTGGTAGTTATAATAGTGGTAGTTGTGGTAGTTATAATAGTGGTAGTTGTGGTAGTTATAATTGTGGTAGTTATAATAGTGGTAGTTGTGGTCATAATAGTGGTAGTTGTGGTCATAATAGTGGTAGTTGTGGTCATAATAGTGGTAGTTGTGGTCATAATAGTGGTAGTTGTGGTAGTTATAATAGTTATAGTTGTGGTAGTTAAGGTAGTGAAAGTTGTGGTAGTTATAATAGTGGTAGTTGTGGTAGTTATAATAGTGGTAGTTGTGGTAGTTATAATAGTGGTAGTTGTGGTAGTTATAATAGTGGTAGTTGTGGTAGTTATAATAGTGGTAGTTGTGGTAGTTATACTGGTAGTTGTGGTAGTTATAATAGTGGTAGTTGTGGTAGTTATAATAGTGGTAGTTGTGGTAGTTATGGTGGTGGAAGTTGTGGTAGTTATGGTGGTGGTAGTTATGATAGCGGTAGTTATGGTAGTTATGATAGTGGTAGTTGTGGTAGTTATAATAGTGGTAGTTGTGGTAGTTAAAGTGGTGGAAGTTGTGGTAGTTAAAGTTGTGGAAGTTGTGGTAGTTATAATAGTGGTAGTTGTGGTAGTTATAATAGTGGTAGCTATGATTGTGGTAGTTGTAGTGATAAATGAATGTAGTTAATATATTCATGAGCCTGTGAAAAATTGATGAATTATGAGAGACGCGACTAAAACTTTCCGAGTGTGAAAGAAAAATGATAATAGTTGGGTATGTTTTGAAAACAAGGGGTTTAATGAACACTTTTCTCAGTAAGCTACTTTTAAAATTCAAATATAGTTATTTTAGATTGTTCCTTTCGATCTATGTTGTGTTGATATAAAAAAATATATATAATTTCAATTTATAAATATTTGAAAGAAAAACGTGCTGGTACCAGTATATATTATATACTGTATATATATACTGTATATATATATATATATATATATATATTTTCTTTAATACATACGAGGTTGAAAGAAATGGCAATTTCTGCGTTGGAAATTTTATTATTCAAAGTTTCCAGGTCTCTGATCAGTTTTCGCTGGGTGGCAGGAAGTAGATGAAGGAGATGAGCAAAGTTCATGGTGGTACAGGGTTACATTAAAGTACATGAAGATACAGGATATACGACGCGTTTCACTGGACAACTAGCATTATCAAGTAAGGAAGGAATGATATAAAAGGTAAACAGGAAGGGTATATATAGAGGGTGGAGGATCAGAGGAGGCGGAAAACAGGGGGCAAAAGTCTGTGATTGGTGGAAGGCTAAACAGGAGAGAGAAAAGGGGGGTAACCGCTTCACGCATGCGCACTGGATGAGGGATGGTGGTCGATAGGTGGGGTCGAAGCTGATTGGCTGCGTGTCGAGGGGCGTGGCCTAAGTTGTGTGGCGCCTGCAGAAGACGAAGCTGAAGGAGGTGGCGCGGGGGGCTGCGTCAAGGGCACCGGGGGGGCGAGGAGGGGTGTTAGGTCCTGTAGGGTAGTGCCTTTTGGCAGAAGGAAGGATCTGAAGGTCCAGAGTTTGGTTGTTGATGTTGGGATGTAAGGCTTGGATATATAAAGCTTCGAGTATAGGTAATCTCCTTGGGTCACTTTCTTTATCGAGTATGGTGGTGTGTTTCTCTAACTCGTTGCGTGTGAGGTGAGGGTGGTTAGGGGTGAGATAGTGGTCTTTGATGGCTCCAGCCTGAAGGTGAAGAGTTAACCGACGTGAAAGACGAGTCTGCGTCATACCAATATAGGAATGAGGTCCACAGTCCTCATAATTACAGGTATGTTGGTAAATGACGTGATCGTCGGTCATCGGGCTCTTTATCTTGGTGGAGGCTGGTTTGTTGCGGAGAACGAGGTTGGAGGTCTTGGGGGATTTGTAATAAATTATTAATTTGATTTTGTTTTCCGGGTTGGTTGGGTGGACATGCTTGGAGATTATTTCTTTTAAGACGGCCTCGTCATTTTTGTGTTCAGAGGACATGTAATTGCGGTAGAAGATCTTAATTTCATTGAGGGGGGTCAATGTTGGGAGGGCTTTGGGTGTACCATTTTTTCAAGATGGTGGTTGATGGTGCTGGAGATGTCGGAGTTGGAGTATCCGTTATTTACTAAAACTTGGGATAGTCTTTCTAGTTCCTGGTGGGTGTCGGCCCAGGTAGAGCAGTGCGTGAGGGCTCTCCTAACATAGGCGGAGATGGAGGATAGAAGATAACGGCGGGGGCATTCACTATCACCGTTGAGGCATTGTCCTGTGTTAGTAGGTTTAATGTAGACGGTGGTTTTGAACCCATGGTCGTTCAGAGCTACGAGGATGTCGAGGAAGGGGAGTTGTCCATTGTTAGATTTTTCAAAGGTGAAGTGAAGTCCGGAGGAGGTCATGAAGCGACGCTGGAGTTCCTGTAGTTCGTGGAGGTCCTTGATTTGCACGAAGATGTCATCCACGTATCTACAGTAGACGGCGGGTCGTTGGGCAGCTAGGAGCTCTTCCTCCATGGTACCCATGAAAAAGTTCGCAAAAAGAACTCCTAGGGGGCTGCCCATCGCCACACCGTCTATCTGCTTGTACATGTTGCCCCGGGGGCAAAAGATACGTGGATGACATCTTCGTGCAAATCAAGGACCTCCACGAACTACAGGAACTCCAGCGTCGCTTCATGACCTCCTCCGGACTTAACTTCACCTTTGAAAATTCTAACAATGGACAACTCCCCTTCCTCGACATCCTCGTAGCTCTGAACGACCATGGGTTCAAAACCACCGTCTACATTAAACCTACTAACACAGGACAATGCCTCAACGGTGATAGTGAATGCCCCCGCCGTTATCTTCTATCCTCCATCTCCGCCTATGTTAGGAGAGCCCTCACGCACTGCTCTACCTGGGCCGACACCCACCAGGAACTAGAAAGACTATCCCCAAGTTTTAGTAAATAACGGATACTCCAACTCCGACATCTCCAGCACCATCAACCACCATCTTGAAAAATGGTACACCCAAAGCCCTCCCAACATTGTCCCCCCCAATGAAATTAAGATCTTCTACCACAAAAATGACGAGGCCGTCTTAAAAGAAATAATCTCCAAGCATGTCCACCCAACCAACCCGGAAAACAAAATCAAATTAATAATTTATTACAAATCCCCCAAGACCTCCAACCTCGTTCTCCGCAACAAACCAGCCTCCACCAAGATAAAGAGCCCGATGACCGACGATCACGTCATTTACCAACATACCTGTAATTATGAGGACTGTGGACCTCATTCCTATATTGGTATGACGCAGACTCGTCTTTCACGTCGGTTAACTCTTCACTAACTCTTAACTAATTAACTAATTAACTAATTAACTCTTAACTAACTCTAACTCTTAACTAATCAAAGTAAAACAAACCCGAAAGAATTCTATAGTTATATCAGAAAGAAAAAAGTAGTTACTTCAACTGTTGGACCGTTAGTCGATGAAAAAGGAGAATACACCAAAGACGAAGTACAAATGAGTAATGCCCTCAATACCTTCTTTGCATCAGTTTTTACAACAGAAGACCTCAGTGATATCCCTACACCATCGCCGATTCAGATTGATAATTCAGATGTTCTAAGCAATATCACCGTTACAGAGAGAGAAGTATTGAATTGTTTAGATAAACTCAAGGTAAATAAAACGCCTGGACCTGATACAATCTCGCCTAGAGTTCTAAAGGAAGCTAAGAATGAGCTCTCCAAACCACTGACATTACTATTCAATAAATCCTTGCAGTCTGGAACTATGCCTGATCAGTGGAAGCTAGCCAACGTAACACCGATATTCAAAAAACGGCAGCAAATCCCTCCCCAGTAACTATCGTCCAATTAGCTTAACCTCAGTTGTATGTAAAAGGCTAGAAACGGTCATACGAGACAGGCTCGTAAATCACTTGGAGGAACAAAACATAGTTAAAGATCCCCAACACGGCTTCCGTAAAAAACGTTCCTGTTTAACAACTCTTAGGACTTCTTCCACGATATCCTCAACCTCTACGATGAGAGTAAAGCTGTAGATATTATATACCTTGATTTTCAAAAGGCCTTTGACAAAGTTCCCCACCAAAACGTTTACTGCTAAAACTAAAAGCGCATGGAATACAAGACGGTGTTGAAATGGATAGAAAATGGCTCAGCAACAGAAAGCAAAGGGTAGTCATAAACGGTAAGGCATCTAAATGGACCAATGTAAGTAGCGGGTTACCCCAGGGATCGGTACTAGGACCAATTCTCTTTCTAATTTACATCAACGACATAGATGAGGGACTCCACTGCACAATCTCAAAATTTGCTGACGATACAAAAATTGCAAATAGCGTACTCTCAAAAGAACAAGGTTGACGATATGCAACACAATCTAGATAAATTTGTCATGTTGGGCCCAAATTTGGCAAATGAGTTTCAATGCGGATAAATGTAAAGTACGACATGTCGGATACAAAATGAGAAAGCAAACTATTCGATGAATGGCACTCAGCCTTAAGAATGTAAACAGAGAAACTGATCTGGAGTAACAATATCGAGTAACCTAAAACCGAGTCAACAATGTTCAGAAGTTGTTAAGAAGGCAAACAAAATAATGGCTTTATAGGCAGGTTCATTTGAGCATAAATCCAAAGAAGTTATCCTAACCCTTTACAATTCCTTAGTCCGCCCTCTTCTGGAATAACTGCGTTCAATCCTGGTGCCCTTATTACCAAAAGATATAAACAAGCTAGATACGAGTTCAACGTAGAGTTACCAAAATGATACCTAGCCTAAAGAACAAACCATACGAAGAGAGTCTTAGAGAATTAAATCTATTTCCTTTAACCCAGCGCAGATTAAGAGGCGACTTAATTTAGTGGTTCAAAATCATCAAAGGCATCGGACATATGAACTGTAGTAAGTACTTCACTATCGACCAATCTAATTACACGCGGGGAAACGGTTGCAAAATTATGGTAAATCTTTAACTCGCACGAATCTAAGAATTTCTTCTTCAAATCGAGTTGTCAACTTGGGGAATGGGCTTCCCCGAGACTTTATAGACTGCAGCACCGTTGATTCATTAAAATTCCGCCCTAGACAAATATCTCGCATCAAACCCGCGACTGACTGCGTTTGTAAATGAATAACTTTATCCTCCCCTCAGTTACTCACCCATATATGTCCCGTACTAACTTCCTAGTCCTGCCACGTTAGTGGCAGGGCAGTAGTTCCTTTCCAATGTTACCCACTCTAAACCACTGTTTGGACACTTGATCCTCAGTGTTTTGGAGGACAAGCAACCTAGAAGGGTCACTAGATCTGTTGTTGCTTGATTTCCTTTGTACTTTGTACCTTCAGGCTGGAGCCATCAAAGACCACTATCTCACCCCCACCTCACACGCAACGAGTTAGAGAAACACACCACCATACTCGATAAAGAAAGTGACCCAAGGAGATTACCTATACTCGAAGCTTTATATATCCAAGCCTTACATCCCAACATCAACAACCAAAACTCTGGACTTCAGATCCTACCTTCTGCCAAAAGTCAATACCCTACAGGACCTAACACCCCTCCTCGCCCACCGGTGCCCTTCACGCAGCCCCCCCCGCTACCTCCTTCAGCTTCGTCTTCTGCAGGCGCCACAACTTAGGCCACGCCCCTCGACACGCAGCCAATCAGCTTCGGCCCCACCTATCGACCACCATCCCGCATCCAGTGCGCATGCGTGAAGCTGTCACCCCCTTTCTCTCTCCTGTTTAGCCTTTCCACAATCACAGACTTTTGCCCCTGTTTGCCTCCTCTGAGCCTCCACCCTCTATATATACCCCACCTGTCCACCTTTCATATCATTCCTTCCTTATTGATAATGCTGGTTGTTCCAGTGAAAACGCGTCGTATATCCTGTATCTTCATTGTACTTTAATGTAACCCTGTACCACCATGAACTTTGCTCATCTACTTCATCTACTTCCTGCCACCCCAGCGAAAAATCATCAGACCTGGAAACTTTGAATAATAAAATTTCCAACGCAGAGAATTGCCATTTCTTTCAACCTCGTATGTATAAAAAACAATTATTACCTGGCTTCTATTATATATATAATATATATATATATATATATATAGATATATATATATATATATATATATATATATATATATACCGGTATATATATATATATTAGTTGTTACGATAAAAGCCTGTTCATTTTCAGTAACATTCAGTTAAATATGAAATATTACTTAATAGACAATGAAGCAACTTGGTTGAGCCCGAGAACTCTGTCTTCTACTGTACTTCTCACTTCTCAGCTTGTTCTTCCTCTGTCCAATTACTCTTCTTTCTTATTTTACTCCAGCCATCTGGTCTGGCGTGTAGTTTTAAAGGCATCCATGTGTAGACAAAATTTAATGTTAACACACTTAATTGTGTTCATGGTAGTAAATTCATTCATATATATATATATATATATATATATATATATATATATATATATATATATATAGAGAGAGAGAGAGAGAGAGATGTATGAGTGAATTTCCTATACATCCATCTTGCTTTCGAATGTCTCTCCTCTTCCTCTTTCTTCTTAATGCATATTGATGATGCTACACGAGAGTAAGAGGAGGGATGTTGCTGTGATCCATCTGTCCCTTATACCAAGCTTATGTTGGGAATTATTTAAGCCGGTATCACACGAGAGATTTTATAGTCAACATTCGATGATCAACATTTCTCTGGCAACATTTCTGGAGTATTTTGCTCTGGTATCGGAAACTAGACTTATGATTGATTAATTTAGGTAACAGGAAAATATTAAATGTTTACCTCCTGAGCTGCCAGACCAGTGTTGAGGATAAATGTTGAGTGATAAAGCGCTCGTGTGATACCGGTTATACTTTGGTACTTTTGTTAGTGTTGTTATTCCCGGGTATCGAAAGTGTTGTTGTATAATTAGGTTTAGTTGTAAGCTAATTGATGGGTTTGTGATAATATGAATATACATGATTTTATGATTTGTCACTGTAGGCCTAATCATAAATACCTGAGAGGCAGCTAGTCATGAGCTAAGCAAGTCGAGATAATATTTGAATAATTATATAACAAACACATAATATATTTATTATATAACAAACACATAATATATTTATTATATAAATTCTATTAGGTGCTTATGTTCTGGGTGTGGTGTCCCGAGTTCGAATCCCGGGAGGACCATATGCTTTCATTAGTTTATTCAAGTACATTGGGGTTTGAAATTGATGATTAATGTTAAGAACGGGGTGTGTTACTTATAATTAACATTGCATACAGTGTTATATAATTGATATCAAATTATATACAATTACTATTGTACAATAAAATATAAAAATAATGTTAGAATTTAGGTCTTTATACCGGTAATTATATGATGATATAACGCAAGGTACTACAATGAAACTGTCAAGGGCTCTCTGGCGCTCACTCACTAATGTAAAGCTCCATTAGGGTGTCTTAAGGGGATAGTGGCTAGTTTGTTTGGTCTATTAATGTATATATTCATTTATTTTTTTATTGTCGCTAGACCTCCATCAAGCTTAACAAAAAAATAAAAAATAAAAAATAAATAGACCCTCCTTCAAGATAAATTTGTACATTTTTCGATAGAAAAATGTTACGACCGAAGGCCGGTTCCTCTTAAATTGCACGCTCGCTATCGCTTGCCAGGATAAAATCGACACCTAAATGGCACGAAAGATCTAAGAATTAACAGCTAAATGGGACGAAAGGTGTTAAAATCGACCATCTAGTGGGGCAAAAATCTTAAAATCTGAAAACAAAGAGGGCTAAGCATGAGGAAGAAGAGGGGGGGGGGGGGCCAGAAAAACGGCCCATGTCCCCTTAAAATACAATTGTCTGGCATAATAATAATCTACTACGGTACTCGTTTTCCGTGAGCCGTTTTGAAGGCCCTCTCAGGACGCGCTAACCAACCCTGCCTCGCCAATTAGGTCTACAGTTTCGGAGTTCATGTTTTACTCTGTTATTTGGGTTATTTGTTCACTCATATTTAGGGGATAGTGGCTATTGTGTTGGTCTATTAATTTATATATTCATTTTTTTTCCCTTACTAAACCTCCATCAAGCTTTAAAAAACACCCTCTTCACACATCCTTCAAGATAAATTTGTACATTTTTCGGTAGAAAAATGTCCCGGCCAAAGGCCGGGACATTTGAAATTACAGGCTCGCTGTCGCTCGCCAGGAAAAAAATCTACACCTAAATAGCACGGAAAGGCTAAATATTGACAAGGAAATTGGGCGAAAGGTCTTAAAATCGACAAGCTAATGGGGTAAGCATCTTAAAATCTGAACACAAATGGGCCTAAGCATGAGAAAGAAGGGTGACCAGAAAAACAGCCCATCATCTCCCCTTAAAATACAATTGTCTACAGTCTTTTCTTCAGCGTTTATGTTTTGCTCTTCTATCTCTCCGTTATTTAAGTTATTTGTTCACTCATATTAAGGGGAGGTATTTAGTTTGTTCCCTAGACCTCCATCAAGCTTAAAATTACACCCCCTTGAGTCCCTTTCAAGATAAATTTGTACATTTTTCGGTAGAAAAATTTCCCGGCCGAAGGCCGGTTCCTCTTAAATTACAGGCTCGCTATCGCTCGCCAGGATAAAATCGACACCTGAATTGCACGAAAGGTCTGAATATGGGGTGAAAGTTCTTAAAATCGCTAAACTAATGGGGCAAACGTTTTATAATATCAAAAGCAATGGGGCTAAACATGAGGGAGAAAGGGGTCAAGAAAAAAATCCCTCAAGTGGAGATCTCCCCTTAAAGAGGGGATAGGCGTATTTATTTGTTCCTTTATGTATGTATTCAGTTATTTTGTTTAGTTTCCTCACCAGACGCTAACCAAGCCTGCCTCTCAAATTAGGTCTACAGGTTTTTCTTCAGAGTTAAGGGGAGGTTTTTAGTTGATTCCCTAGACTTCCATGACACTTAAAATTACTCCCCCTAGACCCCCTTTCAAGATAAATCTGTACATTTTTCGGTAGAAAAATTTCCCGGCCGAAGGCCGATTCCCCTTAAATTACAGGCTCGCTAACGCTCGCCAGGAAAAAATCGACACCTAAATGGCACGAATGGTCTTAAAATTGACAGAAATTGGGCGAGGGTTCTTAAAATCGCCAAACTAATGGGGCGAACGTCTTAAAATCTCAAAAGCAATGGGACTAAACATGAGGGAGAAAGGGGTCCAGAAAAAAATCTCTCAAGTGGATATCCCCCCTTAATGTATTACTCTTTTGTATTATGTTATGTAAGCTACTTGTTATGTTATGTAAGCTACTTGTTATGTTATGTAAGCTACTTGTTATGTTATGTAAGCTACTTGTTATGTTATGTAAGCTACTTGTTATGTAAGCTACTTGTTATGTTATGTAAGCTACTTGTTATGTTTTGTAAGCTACTTGTTATGTTATGTAAGCTACTTGTTATGTTATGTAAGCTACTTGTTATGTTATGTAAGCTACTTGTTATGTTATGTAAGCTACTTGTTATGTTATGTAAGCTACTTGTTATGTTATGTAAGCTACTTGTTATGTTATGTAAGCTACTTGTTATGTTATGTAAGCTACTTGTTATGTTATGTAAGCTACTTGTTATGTTTTGTAAGCTACTTGTTATGTTATGTAAGCTACTTGTTATGTTATGTAAGCTACTTGTTATGTTATGTAAGCTACTTGTTATGTTATGTAAGCTACTTGTTATGTTATGTAAGCTACTTGTTATGTTATGTAAGCTACTTGTTATGTTATGTAAGCTACTTGTTATGTTATGTAAGCTACTTGTTATGTTATGTAAGCTACTTGTTATGTTATGTAAGCTACTTGTTATGTTATGTAAGCTACTTGTTATGTTATGTAAGCTACTTGTTATGTTATGTAAGCTACTTGTTATGTAAGCTACTTGTTATGTTATGTAAGCTACTTGTTATGTTATGTAAGCTACTTGTTATGTTATGTAAGCTACTTGTTTACTCATATTTAGCGGATAGTGGCTATTCTTTTGGTCTAATCATTTATATATTTTTTTTTTTTTTTTTTTTTTTTGGGGGGGGGTTCCTCACTTGATCTCCATCAAGCTTAGAAAAAAACACCCGCCCAAGACCCTCCTTCAAGTTTCCTCCCAAGACCTCCATCAAGCTTTAAAAAAAAACACCCGCCCAAGACCCTCCTTCAAGTTTCCTCCCTAGACCTCCATCAAGCTTTAAAAAAAAACACCCGCCCAAGACCCTCCTTCAAGTTTCCTCCCTAGACCTCCATCAAGCTTTAAAAAAAAACACCCGCCCAAGACCCTCCTTCAAGTTTCCTCCCAAGACCTCCATCAAGCTTTAAAAAAAACACCCGCCCAAGACCCTCCTTCAAGTTTCCTCCCAAGACCTCCATCAAGCTTTAAAAAAAACACCCGCCCAAGACCCTCCTTCAAGTTTCCTCCCAAGACCTCCATCAAGCTTTAAAAAAAAACACCCGCCCAAGACCATCCTTCAAGTTTCCTCCCAAGACCTCCATCAAGCTTTAAAAAAAAACACCCGTCCAAGGCCCTCCTTCAAGTTTCCTCCCAAGACCTCCATCAAGCTTTAAAAAAAAACACCCGCCCAAGACCCTCCTTCAAGTTTCCTCCCAAGACCTCCATCAAGCTTTAAAAAAAAACACCCGCCCAAGATCCTCCTTCAAGTTTCCTCCCAAGACCTCCATCAAGCTTTAAAAAAAAACACCCGCCCAAGACCCTCCTTCAAGTTTCCACCCTAGACCTCCATCAAGCTTTAAAAAAAATGCTAGATTCTCCTTCAAGATAAATTTGTACATTTTTCGATTGAAAAATGTCCAGGCCGAAGGCCGGTTCCTCTTAAATTACAGGCTCGCTATCGTTCGCCACGATAAAATCGACACCTAAATGGCACGACAAATCTCAAAATTGACAACGAAATGGGATGAAAGGTGTTCAAAGCGTCAAACTAATGGGCCGAACGTCTTAAAATCTAAAAACTAATGGGGCTAAACATGAGGAAGAAGGGGAACCAGAAAAACGACCCATCTCCTTTTAAGGTTTTAGATTCTTATTCCAATCATATATTTGTGAGACATTGTTTTATACCGGTATACGTCTTAATTCCCAAGAGGAGGTTAGATGAATTGAGAGAGAGAGAGTGTGAGAGAGAGAGATATATATAAAGAAAGATTTACATGTATTTACATAGATACACTGACCACACAGACCTTACAATCCCAGCGAGGTGGTCACGACTTAATTCTAGTAGAGATTGCGAGAGAGAGAGAGAGAGAGAGAGAGAGAGAGAGAGAGAGAAAGAGATTGAACAAGATGAGTGAAAAAATATCATATTCCCACCCAAGACAGCAGTTAAGGGGAGATTTCCACTAGAGGGATTTGATTCCGGACCCCTTTCTCCCTCATGTTTAGCCCTCTTGTGTTTGAGATTTTAAGACGTTTGCCCCATTAGTTTGGCTATTTTAAGAGCTTTCGCCCCATTTATATCAATTTTAAGACCTTTCGTGCCATTTAAGTGTCGATTGTTTCCTGGCGAGCGATAGCGAGCCTGTAATTTAAGAGGAACCGGCCTTCAGCCGGGACATTGTTCTACCGAAAAATGTGCACATTTATCTTGAAAGGGGGTCTAGGGGGTGTAATTATAAGATTGATGGAGGTCTGGGGAACAAACTGAAAACCTCCCCTTTAAGTACATCCTACCTTCTATCTCATTAGTACGGTACCTACAGGCTTATATTTACGCGCGCGCGCGCACACACACACACACACACACAGCCCGTAGCCTAGTAGGTAGAGCTCTCGTCTCACACACGAGGGGTCGGGAGTTCAATCCCCGGCCGGGCGGAGACAAATTGGGCTTGTCTCCTTTCATGTGTTAGCCTCAGTTTACCTAGCTGTAAATAGGTACCTGGAATAAGTGGACGACGTTGTGACGTCCCATCTGGGGTTGGCAAAAATGGTACAAGGCGAGATGGGTATCATATGGTTCACCTAAGCTGATGGCTACCTAAGCCTTCGGGCGAGACGGTACCGTCTATAGTGAGAATGGTACCATACAGATCCACCCTAAGCCTTCGTTTCCGATGTCGCCAATTGGCTAAAAATATAGACTACACACACATCCACAGCCATTCCAACGATACATATAACACCTACACATATAGGAGGCGGGAAATAACGAGCATGCTCACTCCCGCAATACAACTAGAGTAAGTACAACTAGAGTAAGTACACTCTCTCTCTTTCTCTCTCTCACTTGCGGGAATTGCCAATATCCATTTCTGCTCTGGGTACACAGGGTTTGTAGACGTATGTAGAAACACACACACACACAGAAGTACACACACACACACTCACACTAACTCACTCACTCACTCTCACTCTCACTCTCTCTCTTCTTTCCTTCAACTTTCCTTTTCTATCGGGTATGCCATCTCTACTAGAATTAAGTCCTGACCACCTCGTTTGGATCGTAAAGTCTGTGTGGCCAGTGTATCTATGTAAATCTATGTACATCTCTCTCTCTCTCTCTTTCTCTATCTCTCTCTCTCTCTCTATCTCTCTCTCTATATCTCTCTCTCTCTCTCTATCTCTCTCTCTCTCGCCAATATCCATTCACAAAAATCGTGGACGTTTCTCTCGCTCTTTTGTCAAGTCCGCCAAGACTCCGCAGACAACCTTTATAAAAGTTCAGCTGGATATTTGTCTAGTTCTGTGAGGTATGAACGATGGTGGGAAGAGGTAATGTGAGAGAGAGAGAGAGAGAGAGAGACAGACAGACAGACAGACAGACAGAGAGAGTGGGGGGTGGGGGGGGGGGTAGTTAGAGGGAGAGTGTGTGTGAGTGTCTGAGAGAATGAGAGAAAGCGAGTGTGTGTGCGTGTGTGTGTGTGAGAGAGCGAGAGAGAGAGAGAGAGTGAGACTTAGAGAAAGAGTGAGAGAGGGAAAGAGAGAGAGAAAAAAATAGTTATTTAATTTTCTTTGGACTAAACATTTGATCTAATATTATTAATGTAAGACCCTTAACCATCGGCGGCGCGCAACATATGTCGAGTTAAAGAAAACGTGCCCATATGTGGGCCTCGACAGATGTCGAGTGCAATTTTGAGCACGTAATGTGCTCTGAGAGAGAGCTGAGCGGTGCGAGGAGCATAGATTCTCACCTGATCGCTCGCCGCCACCGCCGTGGGTCGACTGAAATTTATTACACCCTCCTCCACCCTCTCTCACTCGCTACACAGGGAATTATGTAAGGAAATTACCTTATTTTTAGGGTTTTTGCACTCGTGTTGCACGATCGTTGCAAGAGAACCAGTGGTCGTAGAAGGATGGTTCGGGTGTCATTGGAAAGCTCTGTTTACGCCCTTTCAGAGATAGATACTTGTATTACGCTCTGGGTCTTGTTTATGCATGAAAAAGAGCACGGAAACAACCCCATTTAGGGTAAAATCACCCGCATGGCGGGTAATAGAAGTTACCGACCCACCCGCTCGTAATGTGTTAATGTAAGCAAAATTGCTTTCATAATTACTTTTCCATAAACTTTCTTGAATGCCTAAAGATATTGCAAGTATATTTATGAGCGACTGGTCAAAATAAAAATAAAAGTTATCAATGCATTTATTAACTGGGTTGTTTATTTTTGCCAACAGCGAGTGGATTCGTTTATCAGTCTCCGGCTACGAACACCTATTGCCCAAGTAAGTACAATTGTATTTGTTGTTGTTGTTGTTGTTGATACCTCGAAGGGCAAGTCGTGTAGAAAATATTACCACATAATCTATTTTTTATTAATTTCACCACAGCACCAAACACCTCCAATGAAATTAATCAAAGCATATATGTGATCCACCAGGATTCGAACCCGGGTTATCACACACAGATTTTTAGACACCTTAACCATTACACCACCAAGACGGTTAAAGGTTTATGCACACGCCTACGACTTATTATCCATTCTCGAATACTGGATATTAATCTAATCATGTTTATATTCCCACCGCACCATGGTAGCCTAATGTTTAAGGGGAGGTGTTTAGTTTGTTTCCTACTCCTCCAACAATCTTAAAATGTCACCCCCTTGACCCCCTTGACCCCCTTTCAAGATAAATTTGTACATTTTTCGGTAGAAAAATGTCCTGGCCGTAGGCCAGTTACTCTTAAATTACAGGCTCGCTTTCGCTCGCCAGGATAAAATCGACACCTAAATGGCACGAAAGGTCTTTAAATTGACAGAATGGAGCGGAAATTCTTAAAATCACCAAACTAATGGGGCAAACGTCTTAAAATCTCAAAAGCAATGGGGCTAGACATGAGGGAGAAAGGGGTCAAGAAAAAAGTTCCTCAAGTGGAAATCTCCCCTTAAGTGAGAGGGAAGAATATTCAAGGGGCACAGACCATATTGAACGGCCTCGCTACGAAATATCCCTCAACCTACTGATAATCTATGTTTTATTAAACTCAATTTAGATGATTATAGAGAGATACACATATAGAGATATAATATAGAGATAGAGAGATCATTTGGCGGAGAGAAACGCAAGTAGACAGACAGATATATTAACCCTTTCAATATCCAATACGCATTTCTTGTCTGTTTTCCGGCTGTTATATGAAGATTTTATTCAGATTAGGAAGGGTATAGGGAAGTCAGAGGGTTAATTGAGATAGTCTTTACCTTTATAACTCCCACAGATCCTTCCTAAACTGTAGAAAATCGTCTAATGATAGCCAAAATATGCTGTCAAAATGTGGCACTATCTTCAAAGGGTTAACACTATCTGGTGCAACGTCTTTGGGGTTACTATGGTATTTTGTTTAATTATTATTGAGGGTTTTAATTATTTTTGACATTTTCGATCAGTGTGTTTTTAGTTTACCCCGAGACTTGGAAAAACACCTCTCCAAACCCCCTTCAAACTAAGAAAACGTCCCCGACACCCCCTTCAAGCTAAATGTGTACACTTTTCGGTAGAAAAATTTACCGGCCGAAGGCCGGTTTCTCCCAAATTGCAGGCTCGCTATCGCTCACCAAGTAAATATCGACACCTTATTGGATTGAAGCATCTTATAATCGCCAAACTAATGAGATGAAATGTCTTAAAATCTCCAAGCTAATGGAGTAAAACTGGGAGGATCCAAATTGGCCCGCCTTGCACCTAATAGGGTTAAGATAAATATGAATGTAACGGTAGGTAGGCAGGTAGACAGTAGGCTGACCAAATATATAGCCAGACATTATTATTAGTTAAGACACAGATTGTTAGATGTTAGTAGTTAGATATAGATAGATGAAATGGACAGGTAGATACAAATCAAAGTAAATAGAGAGAATTTATATTATATTATAAAACTTGCAAAATAAACAAACTAAAACAGGTACGACACAATATAAAGGCAAAATAACTGATCAATAACTGATGTGGAAATAACGCTTTAAGGGGAGATATCCACTTGAGGGATTTGTTCTTGACTCCTTTCTCCCTCATGTTTAGCCCCATTGTTTTCCTAATGTTAAGACGTTCGCCCCATTATTTTGACGATTTTAAGAACTTTCAACCGATTTCTGTCAATTTTAAGACCTTTCGTGCCATTTAGGTGTCGATTTTATCCTGGCGAGCGATAGCGAGCCTGTAATTTAAGAGGAACCGGCTTTCAGCCGGGACATTTTTCTACCGAAAAATGTACAAATTTATCTTGAAAGGGGCTCAAAGGGGTGTAATCTTAAGCTTGAAGGATATCTGGGGACCAAACTAAAAACCTCCCCTTAATCAAATGAAATATTATGTTCCCTCCACCAACCGACTTTACTCCTAAACTCAATTAATGAAATCAACAAATACATGTGGCAGTCCAGGGATTCGAACCTCGGATGCTCACACCGAGATTCAGTGCATTTATCCATTGCGCTAATTCATAAATAAAAGAACGCAAAGCCACCACATAGGGTGTACAGCAATATATGAGCAAGTTAATTTGTTTCCCAAGCAAACTAACCGCACATATAACAACGCACTATCGTCATGTTTAAGGAATTATTTAATTTGGGAAGTTCAGGACGTTCTGGTAAATCTTAAATTATTGTTTTTTCCACCAACCAACTTCACCTCTAAACTCAATTAATCTATCTATCTATCTATCTATCTATAAGCTCAGGCCCAATCCCCACTTTTCCTATTTTTATTTGTTTTTATTTCTATTTTCTATTTTTTTTTATTTTTTTTTATTTTCTTGGGGTGGCCGACTCAAGACAGAGCAAGACCAGGGAAAACACAAAAGACAACACAAAACAACGAACAAACACAGATAAACACAACTCAATTAATGAAATCAACAAATATATGTGGCACTCAAAGGACTCGAACCTAGGATACTCACATCGAAATTCCGCTACGCTATCAAGACAGCTAGAATGACTGATAGATACATTTACAGATAGATAAATGCAGGTAGCCATATATATAAATATTGATAGCAGAGGGTTGAATGGACATGGCACCAATGGGAAATCACATCAGAGTGTAGCTTGTCAACATGTGCCTGTCCAGCCCAGCGAGGGAGAGAGGGGAAGGGGAGAGATGGAGTAAGGTGAGGTGATGGTATGGGATGTGTGATGGTGGGGTGGGAGGTGTGATGAAGGAATATGGTGATAGGGGTGAGGTGAGGTGTGATGAAGTGGGAGATGTAATGATAGAATATGGTGGTAGGGGTGAGGTGAGGGGTGATGAAGTGGGAGATGTAATGATAGAATATGGTGGTAGGGGTGAGGTGAGGTGTGATGAAGTGGGAGATGTAATGATAGATGTAATGATAGAATATGGTGATAGGGGTGAGGTGAGGTGAGATGGGAGGTGTGATGAGGTGATGGAAGGTGAGGTGAGAGGTGTGATGAGGTGATGGGAGCTGAGATGATGGAATATAGTGATAGAGATGACGTGAGGTGAGATGAAATGTGTGATAAAGTGATCGGAAGTGAGGTGACATGAGGTTAGGTGAAGAGATGCGATGGTATGTGAGGGGATGTTATAATTGGTACCATGCAGTAAAGTGAGGTGATGTTAGATGAAGTGAAGTGAGGTGATTATTATGTTACCTCCACCAACCGACTTTACTCCTAAACTCATTGAATGAAATCAACAAATACATGTGGCAGTCCCGGGATTCGAACCTAGGATGCTCACACCGAAATTCAGTGCATTTATACATTGCGCTACGAAGACAGATTCTAGATGCAGTGAAGTGAGGTGTTGATATGTTCGGTGAGTTAAGGGGGCCCACCTTGCTTTTTTCTCTTTCTCTCCCTCTCTCATTGGCTTGTATCCATTCGGCCCCATTCAGCCTACTGTTTTAAGACGTTTACCCCCATCCAGGTGTCAATATTTTCCTGGCGAGCGGTAGCGAGCCAGTATATATATATATTTGTTTTACAGCAAACTAAATTTGCACATTTTTCGATAGAAAAAATTCTCCGTTGAAGCCGGATTTCTGCATACAATGCTGGCTCGCTATCGCTCGCCAGGAAATAATCGACACCTGGATGGGGATAAACGTCTTAAAACAGTTGGCTGAATGGGGGCCGAATGGATACAAGCCAGGGAAAGAAAGAAATGGAGAGAAAGAGATAAAAAAAAAAAAAAACGGTGACACCCCCTTAAATGTATTTATAACACGTCAGAGTATTTTAGAAGTGTAAGTTAATCACCAAACAGTTCTTCACGCCTTCCCAATGTTGTAAATAAGAGTTTTCAATTTGTTTTATGGAGGGAAATGCCAATATTGTGGTCATGATTGAAGTGTTGATCAAAGTGTTGCAGATATTTCCGCCTCCGGAGGGGAAAATGGTCCACTGCAGGAAACCTTATTTATATTTTAACGGGACCGACTCGCTATTTTTTTTTATTTCTGAGTAATAGCCATTCGACCCCATTCAGCCTACTGTTTTAAGACGTTTATCATCATCCAGGTGTCGTGAGCTAGCATATTTTGGATTATGTTTTAGACAGCTGACTTAATTTGTACATTTTTCGGTAGAAAAATGTCTCCGGCGAAGCCGAATTTCTCCATACAATGATGGCTCGCTGTCGCTCGCCAGGAAAATATCGATACCTGAATAGGGAGAAACGTCTTAAAACAGTAGGCTGAATGGGGCCGAATGGATAAAACCCAGAGAGAAAAAGCAGGTCGGTCCCCTTAAGATAAACATTGGGGGAGAAAATCCTATTGAAGGAATAGAAAATATATGAATGGAAAAACAGTTATATTGCATGTATGTATGAACTATGCAAGGAAAAACAGTTATATTGCATGTATGTATGAACTATGCAAGGGAAGAACAGTTATATTGCATGTATGTATGAACTATGCAAGGGAAAAACAGTTATATTGCATGTATGTATGAACTATGCAAGGGAAGAACAGTTATATTGCATGTATGTATGAACTATGCAAGGGAAAAACAGTTATATTGCATGTATGTATGAACTATGTAAGGGAAGAACAGTTATATTGCATGTATGTATGAACTATGCAAGGGAAGAACAGTTATATTGCATGTATGTATGAACTATGCAAGGGAAAACAGTTATATTGCATGTATGTATGAACTATGCAAGGGAAGAACAGTTATATTGCATGTATGTATGAACTATGCAAGGGAAGAACAGTTATATTGCATGTATGTATGAACTATGCAAGGGAAGAACAGTTATATTGCATGTATGTATGAACTATGCAAGGGAAGAACAGTTATATTGCATGTATGTATGAACTATGCAAGGGAAGAACAGTTATATTGCATGTATGTATGAACTATGCAAGGGAAGAACAGTTATATTGCATGTATGTATGAACTATGCAAGGGAAGAACAGTTATATTGCATGTATGTATGAACTATGCAAGGGAAGAACAGTTATATTGCATGTATGTATGAACTATGCAAGGGAAGAACAGTTATATTGCATGTATGTATGAACTATGCAAGGGAAAAACAGTTATTTTGCATGTATGTATGAACTATGCAAGGGAAAACAGTTATATTGCATGTATGTATGAACTATGCAAGGGAAGAACAGTTATATTGCATGTATGTATGAACTATGCAAGGGAAAAACAGTTATATTGCATGTATGTATGAACTATGCAAGGGAAAAACAGTTATATTGCATGTATGTATGAACTATGCAAGGGAAAAACAGTTATATTGCATGTATGTATGAACTATGCAAGGGAAAAACAGTTATATTGCATGTATGTATGAACTATGCAAGGGAAGAACAGTTATATTGCATGTATGTATGAACTATGCAAGGAAGAACAGTTATATTGCATGTATGTATGAACTATGCAAGGGAAGAACAGTTATTTTGCATGTATGTATGAACTATGCAAGGGAAGAACAGTTATATTTGCATGTATGTATGAACTATGCAAGGGAAGAACAGTTATATTGCATGTATGTATGAACTATGCAAGGGAAGAACAGTTATATTGCATGTATGTATGAACTATGCAAGGAAGAACAGTTATATTGCATGTATGTATGAACTATGCAAGGGAAGAACAGTTATTTTGCATGTATGTATGAACTATGCAAGGGAAGAACAGTTATATTGCATGTATGTATGAACTATGCAAGGGAAGAACAGTTATATTGCATGTATGTATGAACTATGCAAGGGAAAAACAGTTATATTGCATGTATGTATGAACTATGCAAGGGAAAAACAGTTATATTGCATGTATATGAACTATGCAAGGGAAAAACAGTTATATTGCATGTATGTATGAACTATGCAAGGGAAGACAGTTATATTGCATTATGTATGAACTATGCAAGGAAGAACAGTTATATTGCATGTATGTATGAACTATGCAAGGGAAGAACAGTTATATTGCATGTATGTATGAACTATGCAAGGGAAGAACAGTTATATTGCATGTATGTATGAACTATGCAAGGGAAGAACAGTTATATTGCATGTATGTATGAACTATGCAAGGGAAAAACAGTTATATTGCATGTATGTATGAACTATGCAAGGGAAAAACAGTTATATTGCATGTATGTATGAACTATGCAAGGGAAGAACAGTTATATTGCATGTATGTATGAACTATGCAAGGGAAGAACAGTTATATTGCATGTATGTATGAACTATGCAAGGGAAGAACAGTTATTTTGCATGTATGTATGAACTATGCAAGGGAAGAACAGTTATATTGCATGTATGTATGAACTATGCAAGGGAAGAACAGTTATATTGCATGTATGAACTATGCAAGGGAAGAACAGTTTATATTGCATGCATGTATGAACTATGCAAGGAAGAACAGTTATATTGCATGTATGTATGAACTATGCAAGGGAAGAACAGTTATTTTGCATGTATGTATGAACTATGCAAGGGAAGAACAGTTATATTGCATGTATGTATGAACTATGCAAGGGAAGAACAGTTATATTGCATGTATGTATGAACTATGCAAGGGAAGAACAGTATTATTGCATGTATGTATGAACTATGCAAGGAAGAACAGTTATATTGCATGTATGTATGAACTATGCAAGGGAAGAACAGTTATTTTGCATGTATGTATGAACTATGCAAGGGAAGAACAGTTATATTGCATGTATGTATGAACTATGCAAGGGAAGAACAGTTATATTGCATGTATGTATGAACTATGCAAGGGAAAACAGTTATATTGCATGTATGTATGAACTATGCAAGGGAAAAACAGTTATATTGCATGTATGTATGAACTATGCAAGGGAAAAACAGTTATATTGCATGTATGTATGAACTATGCAAGGGAAGAACAGTTATATTGCATGTATGTATGAACTATGCAAGGAAGAACAGTTATATTGCATGTATGTATGAACTATGCAAGGGAAGAACAGTTATATTGCATGTATGTATGAACTATGCAAGGGAAGAACAGTTATATTGCATGTATGTATGAACTATGCAAGGGAAAAACAGTTATATTGCATGTATGTATGAACTATGCAAGGGAAAAACAGTTATATTGCATGTATGTATGAACTATGCAAGGGAAGAACAGTTATATTGCATGTATGTATGAACTATGCAAGGGAAGAACAGTTATATTGCATGTATGTATGAACTATGCAAGGAAGAACAGTTATATTGCATGTATGTATGAACTATGCAAGGGAAGAACAGTTATATTGCATGTATGTATGAACTATGCAAGGGAAGAACAGTTATATTGCATGTATGTATGAACTATGCAAGGGAAGAACAGTTATATTGCATGTATGTATGAACTATGCAAGGGAAGAACAGTTATATTGCATGTATGTATGAACTATGCAAGGGAAGAACAGTTATATTGCATGTATGTATGAACTATGCAAGGGAAGAACAGTTATATTGCATGTATGTATGAACTATGCAAGGGAAAACAGTTATATTGCATGTATGTATGAACTATGCAAGGGAAGAACAGTTATATTGCATGTATGTATGAACTATGCAAGGGAAGAACAGTTATATTGCATGTATGTATGAACTATGCAAGGAAGAACAGTTATATTGCATGTATGTATGAACTATGCAAGGGAAGAACAGTTATTTTGCATGGTATGTATGAACTATGGCAAGGGGAAGAACAGTTATATTGCATGTATGTATGAACTATGCAAGGGAAGAACAGTTATATTGCATGTATGTATGAACTATGCAAGGGAAGAACAGTTATATTGCATGTATGTATGAACTATGCAAGGGAAGAACAGTATTATTGCATGTATGTATGAACTATGCAAGGGAAAACAGTTATATTGCATGTATGTATGAACTATGCAAGGGAAAACGGTTATATTGCATGTATGTATGAACTACTGTATGCAAGGGAAAACAGTTATATTGCATGTATGTATGAACTATGCAAGGGAAAACAGTTATATTGCATGTATGTATGAACTATGCAAGGGAAAACGGTTATATTGCATGTATGTATGAACTATGCAAGGGAAAACGGTTATATTGCATGTATGTATGAACTATGCAAGGGAAAACAGTTATATTGCATGTATGTATGAACTATGCAAGGGAAAACAGTTATATTGCATGTATGTATGAACTATGCAAGGGAAAACGGTTATATTGCATGCATGTATGAACTATGCAAGGGAAGAACAGTTATATTGCATGCATGTATGAACTATGCAAGGGAAGAACAGTTATATTGCATGTATGTATGAACTATGCAAGGGAAGAACAGTTATATTGCATGCATGTATGAACTATGCAAGGGAAGAACAGTTATATTGCATGTATGTATGAACTATGCAAGGGAAGAACAGTTATATTGCATGCATGTATGAACTATGCAAGGGAAGAACAGTTATATTGCATGCATGTATGAACTATGCAAGGGAAGAACAGTTATATTGCATGTATGTATGAACTATGCAAGGGAAGAACAGTTATATTGCATGTATGTATGAACTATGCAAGGGAAGAAACAGTTATTTGCAATGTATGTATGAACTATGCAAGGGGAAGAACAGTTATATTGCATGCATGTTATGAACTATGCAAGGGAAGAACGTTATATTGCATGCATGTATGAACTATGCAAGGGAAGAACAGTTATATTGCCATGTATGTATGAACTATGCAAGGGAAGAACAGTTATATTGCATGTATGTATGAACTATGCAAGGGAAGAACAGTTATATTGCATGTATGTATGAACTATGCAGGGAAGAACAGTTATATTGCATGTATGTATGAACTATGCAAGGGAAGAACAGTTATATTGCATGCATGTATGGACTATGCAAGGAAAGAACAGTTATATTGCATGTATGTATGAACTAAGCAAGGGAAGAACAGTTATATTGAAGTATGTATGAACTATGCAAGGGAAGAACAGTTTTATATTGCATGTATGTATGAACTATGCAAGGGAAGAACAGTTTATATTGCATGTATGTATGAACTATGCAAGGGAAGAACAGTTTATATTGCATGTATGTATGAACTATGCAAGGGAAGAACAGTTATATTGCATGTATGTATGAACTATGCAAGGGAAGAAACAGTTATATTGCATGTATGTATGAACTATGCAAGGGAAGAACAGTATTATTTGCATGTATGTATGAACTATGCAAGGTAAGAACAGTTATATTTCATGTATGTATGAACTATGCAAGGGAAAACAGTGATATTGCATGCATGTATATGTAACTATGTAAGCAAGAACAGAACAGTATATTGCATGCATGTATGAAACTATGCAAGAAGGGAAGAACATTTTATATTGCATGCAATAGTATGAACTATGTATGCAGAATAGGGAAGAACCATTTTTGTTATATTGCCTGCATGTAATGAACTAGCCAAAAAGGGAAGACCAGTTATATTGCATGTATGTATGAACTATGCAGAGGGAAACCAGTTATAGTTGGCATGCATGTATGAAACTATGCAAGGGAAGAACAGTTATATTGCATGTATGTATGAACTATGCAAGGGAAAACAGTTATATTGCATGTATGTATGAACTATGTAAGGGAAGAACAGTTATATTGCATGTATGTATGAACTATGCAAGGGAAAACAGTTATATTGCATGTATGTATGAACTATGTAAGGGAAGAACAGTTTTATAGTGCATGTATGTATGAACTATGCAAGGGAAGAACAGTTTATATTGCATGTATGTAGGACTATGTAAGGGAAGAACAGTTATATTGCATGTATGTATGAACTATGCAAGGGAAAACAGTTATATTGAGCGTAGGTATGAAATATGTAAGGGCAGAAAGTCAATCAAGGGAGTGCATGACGTTTAGAACTGTATCAAACAGAATTATATATACCGGTATATATATATATATATATATATATATATAACGGTATAGATATCTCTAGAGATATAGATATATATTATATATATATATATATAGGTTTTCCAAAGCTTCTCAGATGAGGCTTGGACAACCTTTAGTGGACTCACGTGTAGTTGTGATATTTACTCATATATTATCTATATATTAAATATATAATATATAAGAATATATATCAGATATAGATATATATTATCGTATCTATATAATATATAGTATATATATATTACTGTAATCTATACTATATAATATATATATATAAATATAGATTATATCTAACTGTATTAGCTATATTATATATATATAGATATATTCACGTACATATATATATAGAAAGAAAGCGAGAGAGAAAGAGAGAGAGTTTATATAGCAACAATTAATAATAAAATAAGTCACTAAACTAAATTATGTTAACACTTACAATATAATCATACAAACTATTCTTCTAAACACTACTATCTACTATCCACCTTACTATCTGCCATGCCAACCATCCACAAGTAGAGCAGAGTTGTTCATATAATTGGAGGGTCGAAAATAGAACTTCATTATTCTATTGGACTTAAGGGGGGTCACCGGCTTTTTTTTTATCTTTATCTCCCTTTCTCTCTTTTTCTCTCTTTCCCTGGCTTGTATCCATTCGGCCCCATTCAGCCAACTGTTTTAAGACGTTTTATCCCCCTCCGAGGT
Source organism: Paralithodes platypus (assembly GCA_032716605.1). Taxonomy (NCBI): domain Eukaryota; kingdom Metazoa; phylum Arthropoda; class Malacostraca; order Decapoda; family Lithodidae; genus Paralithodes; species Paralithodes platypus. The sequence continues at coordinate 4,946,191 of CM064569.1, forward strand.
TGTCGTATTTCATTCCTGGCGAGCGATAGCGAGCCAGCATTGTATGAAGAAATCCGGCTTCGTCGGAAACATTTTTCTATCGAAAAATGTACAAATTTAGCTTGCTGCCAAAACAAAAAATATATATGCTGGCTCGCTACCGCTCGCCAGGAATATATTGACACCTGGTTGGGGGTAAACGCCTTAAAACAGTAGGCTGAATGGGGCCGAATGGATACAAGCCAAAGAGAGAGGGAGAGAAAGAAACAAAACGAGGTGGGCTCCCTTAACAATGGCCGTGTATAGGGAGGGATATGAGGACGACATTGATTGACGGATGACTAGAAGGGAGTGTCGTGGTGAGGAGAGAGAGAGAGAGAGAGAGAGAGAGAGAGTCATTTGTATGAATAAATCCGGCTTCGTCGTAAACTTTTTCTATCGAAAAATGTACAAATTTAGCTTGCTGCCAAAACAAAAAATATATTATCTGGCGCGCTACGCTCGCCCGGAATATATGCCAATAACATTTTCCTACGTGAGCTAACACATGAGAGCAAGAGTGGAAGGCAGAGCGTGGAAGAGAGAAACTCACACACACACACACAC